>JAKOGI010000713.1:10000-265000 GCA_029747015.1 Carnegiea gigantea
GCAAATACACAATCACAACCGAGAACACAAAGAGATTTATGCATCATGAAAGTATCTTGCGATTTGAACTTTCACTTAGTGAACATAATTTCAATTAGTCTGAATGTAATAATAGACAAGTCTTTGAACTATACATCCTTTTTGACTAATTGGATATATCTCACACATAAACCTCAAAATACACTTAGAATTTTGACACAATTTAGGGCCATGTGTCCATATCCTTAGTGAGTGTACCAAGCCATGCCCCATTTGGCTCTCAAAGCGGCCACACTTCACACTCACATAGGTAGACTCTTTATACTCTTTCAAGTACATACCTCCGTATATTATGGCATACCAACTTTACCGTTGAAAAGTCTATTAAGAGCTTTCGCTCACCCTTTTCCTTACATACGGGTAATTTCAAGCACTTAAACTTTGGGATGGAAGATAAACATAATAGGGCTTGCAACCATCCATATGATAAGCTCGACCGCATTGAACTCAAGACTTGACATCTCACCAAGTGTGAGTTGGGTGCCTATCATTGGTGATTAGATAATGGGCACTTACCCATCCCTATTACTAAGGTCACTAGATAAAAAACATATCATTCCATGACCTTAAATATATGATAGTAATGTTCAAATCAATTCGAACTAGTCAATGCTTATACAATATTCAAGGTCCATAGATATATACATATCATTTCATGACCTTGAGTACATCATGATCATAGTCAGATCTATCTAGACTAGTTAGTACTGTAGAACATTTTGAATTCTCAAGAAATTATACCCCAGCCATTAATCCGATTAAACCATCGTATTATAAGCCATGGGTAAAATCACACTAAATAGTGTATACACTTTTGAAATGGATCCATATAAATTTGAAATTTAATACGACGTCCCTTTGTAAATCTCAATATTTGGGCCCACAAGATTTACAAAATTGCTAATATTCATAACCATAACCTTTATCCAATTCTTATGGATTATTCATATGGTTATAATTTAATCCACAAAAATAATGCTCATAAAACCAAAAAATTACCTTGGTTTTCATGGAAATTATCTTTCCAACTTATGCATACTTACAAAACTAAATATTTTGGTTTTCATGGAAATTATATTCAATTTCCAACTTATATATGATAAAAATATCATACCTATAACCATAATTTAATCCAATAAATTTGGATTCTTTACATGGTTATGCTTATAAATCAAAAATTTGACTTTTCATGGAAATCATATTCCCACACATATAATTTTATAATCATGCACATATCCACACTGCACCTTTTAAATTGAGAATTTTCCTCCATAATCTATTCCTACCTCATAGATTATCTTACAAACTCACATATGATTAAATTATCATATTAACTTTGGCATACACCATATAATCATCATGTCTAAAACACATACATATCCATGTGCATTTCTTTATAACCAACAAATACTAAATCACACTTTTAAGTTTTAGCCATAACTTTGTGTGACTTAGTTTACAAAGGCAAACTTTAAACCCAAGCTGAGGATAAAATAACACGCCTTAAATCAATTTGAAACATCGCATAATAAGTGGCCACAAATACCCACATTGCCATCTTAAATAAACAGTTCCTGATAAGCAGCAATCTTACATAACAAAATACTCACTTTGATACTTATATTTAATTTATAATTGGCATGATCAAAATGACATTTCATCATACCATCACAAAATGTGATTCAAACTGAAATTATTCGCCCAAGTATAAGTCTATTGCACCTTATAATTCATCTCAATAACTTATACATGATCAAACAACCAAATTGATACTTCACAATTTTGGACATGATCAAATCCGTGTATAAGACATATAACCAAAAGATATTACAAATTTTGACTACCAACTACCAACTTTCATTTGGCCTTTTTAGACCATGCATATGAATGCATGAGATCAACATTCTAAACATAATCAATCTTAACAACGGCAAGGGCATCAAAACTTTAGACACACTACATGACAAAATATTGATCAACATTCATGTAGAAGTCTGACTAAGCGAAGGTGGCATATACCGGCATGCGTGCATGTGCTATCCACTTTGCAAAATGCATTACAAAACATATTTGATTCAAATATCTCATAATATTCCATGATAATATCTTACAAACTTAAATGCATACCATTATCAAAATTTTACAAAAACACGAATCAGACAATGAATACCGTTAAACAATTGCATGCATATAAATGAATACTGCTACCCATAAAAAAAAGTACTTATCTTAACTTCCACCATATGGACAACTTCAGATACGACATAGCCTTTGCATTCCTACCCATAAATACTCGATCATCCGAGATGGAGACTATGATCTTTTCTAAATTCAACACTTACAAACTTATCCCACTTCTGAAAAGTTGGATGTCATCTCACGAATCGTTGCCACCAAAATAAGTCTTACGATTGTTGGAGAAAGGGATTCATATCAACTTTGTGGTACTGGATATATCAATGAGTCGTGAATGACATCACTTTCCGTAAGACTTATTTGCTATGTACCACAAATAGTCTTCGGGATAAAACGCTGATAGACAAGTGTATATGTTCATGTTTTCTCGAGTTTGAACCATGGAAAAGTGATTCATAAGAATGTGTTTTTGCACACCTTATTCCCATCTTATTATCATATCCTATATATATTTTTCTGTCTCCTTATTCATGACTTTTATAATATGCCAAAAGGCACCATGCCAAAAGGCACCACAAAGGATATGATAGGCCAAAAGGCACCACAAAGGATATGATAGGATAAGGAGGGTTAAACTTGAAAAGGTACCTTGCTTATTCACCTTTTCACGAACTGGATTGGATAAGGCGGGTAAACTTGAAGAGGCACCATGCTTATCCACCTTTTCGGATAAGCACTAGAAAATCTGCCACTTTTATTTTATTCTTGGAAAATTCCAATAATATGTTCATAAATTTAAATTCAGTTGCTCATTATTTCAAAATTACGTGCTGATCATTTTAAAAACAGTTATTAGGAACATCAAATAGACATTAAGAATGCATAGTATTTATTTTTTTATGAATGCATAGTACTTGAAAAATTAAATTTTATAGAATAATAATAATACATAAAAAATAAATAATAGCTTAATGTATGCTCAAAAATATAACATGTGCTCGTGAGCCTCATCTAGAAAACATTAGAGTTATATATTTCACATGTGCTACTGTTGCTTACTAAATATACTACTAATCCTTATCATATACACCAATACACTACTAATGCTCACCATGTAATTTTTCGGTATTGTTATATAAGACTTTTTTCCTTAAAGTTTGATTTCTCATTTTTATTTTATTAGAATTATACTATTATAACTATCTTATATCTGAATGGATCCTATTTGGTGAACATTAGATAAGGCTTTAAAGTGTTTGAAATGATTTCTTAGTGTTCAATATTTTAAAGATACGAATAGGTAACTCAATTAGTTATTAATTTCATTTATTATGTATACAAATAAAATGGAGATAACTTAGAATGGACACTAGGTGATTGCACCATATAACTATTAGTACTCACCAAATATACTGCTATTGTTCACTGACTATACCATTAATGCTCACCATATACGCCACTAATGGTCATCATATAATTTTTTCCAGTTTTGTTGTGTAAGAATTTTTTTCCTTAAAGTTTTGTTTCTTATTCTTATTTGGTTAGAATTGTATTATTTAATTATTATACACTAGTGTTATACCTTTGCTATGCAAGGATGTAGTTAAAACATTTTCATATTTGTTTTACTAATTGGATAAATTGTTTGTTTTTCACACAACAAAATAAATTGATATGTTAGATTGTTTAGTTTAGGAGAAGTTGAACATTTCTTTTTTATTTTTTTTCATTGTAACAATATGCTCTTCATTATTAATGTTCAACTCTCATTGTTTTTATTTGTTTAAATTATTTCTTTGTTAAATTACAGATTTTACTTAAATACTAAATTTTATTACTAATAGCAGTAAGACATATAAGTGGTATTCACTTTAATATGTAGAATTATATTGTGTTAAATTTGCCACCATTTAAATAATTATTATCCTTTCTTTCTTTTCTTTTTCTATTTAAATACCTTTGCATTCCTTTTATTTTTGTACTAACATTATTTATTTACTATTTTTTAAAAAATTCTGTAATATGTTAGACATTGTTTTGGGGGCAACCTTTAGTAAACAAATGGATCAAGTTTTGAATTTAAATTTAATAAAAATATATTAAATTGTTACTAATTACTACAAAAGATATGAAAAAAATTCACATTTTTTAGTTTCATGTAGTATTGTATTAATTATTCCCTGCATGGACATTTATGTAGCCTAGTAATCCTATGTGATATTACACATGTCATCATATGTGCTGCTCATATGTTCATTCTATCCACTTTCGAATATATACAAATGATATGATACTCATGGATCTTACCTAGTGAACATCAGATAAGTCTTTAATGTGTTTGAAATGATTTATTAATGTTTACTATCTTGAAAAATTAGTGACAAATAACATATGCTCATATGATCCCATATAAGGAACATTAGATTTATATTTAGCATATACTACTATTTCTTACTAAATATTCCTCTACTACTCACCATATACATGAATAATGCCCAGTAACAAATATGTTGTTCAGTGCTTGATATTTCAATTGTGTCCATTTAGAAGTTACTATGAATGTTCTGATTCAATGAATCAAGATAATTTTCTTAAATTGGTTAAACTTTTGGCCTCATATAATGAAAAAGTAAATGTTGTTTTAAAAAATGCTCCAAAGAATGGCAACTATACATCACCAGATATTAAAAAATAGGTATTGCATGTTTTTGCAAGGAATGTCCAAAAGGCAATACGTGAGGGAATTGAAAATTCTAAATTTTGCTTAATTGGGGATGAATCAAGATTATGTAGCTGAAAGACAATAGATGACCATAGTTGTGAGGTTTGTTGATAGACGTGTGTGTAAGAGAAGATTTTTGGAGCTAGTATATGTCAAAGATTTGACATCCCTGACCCTGAAGAATAAAATATGCTCTGCTCTATCACGTCATAATCTTAGTGCTGGAGATATTCGAGGTCAAGGGTATGATGGAGCAATATACGTGGGGAATGAATTCGATTATATGCGAGTTTTTAAAGATTGTCCTTATGCATATTATGTGCATTGTTTAGCTCATTAGCTCAAGAGCGCTAGTTGCAATACGAAGAGCAGTGTTATAAATTCACACTTTCTTCAAGACCTTGTTCTTTATTGTTAATATTGTTACTGGTTTTACTAAGAACCATGATGAATCATAAGCAAACCAAATTGTTGAGCTAGAGCACTTAATTAAAACAGGTAAGCTTGACACTAGAATAAGTGCTAATCAAATTGGTACATAGCTGTAGGCACCAAAAAAAAAAATTAAATATGTGCCATGTCACTAAATAATTTAAGTTAATTAATGTTGGCTAGTCCAATTAATTAATTTAATTATTTGGGTCCAAAGATCACCAAGTCCACGGCACAATGAAGTGTCAAATCAACGGCCCGATAAGATTATTAAGTCAATGGCCTAGTGGACTACCAAGTTGTCAATTTAAATAGACTCCCAAGTCATCGGTCTGAGTTCAAGGCCCATCTATCGACCCAAGAGGGCTCTTAATCTGCAATCCCTAAAAGAGAGGGGAGGCTCCTCCCTATAAATATAGCTCCATCCCCCCTCATTCGGGGATAGAAAATTCTCTCCCACAGAAGACTCTCTAGAAAGAGACAACAAGCACATCAAAACGTGTCATTCACTCTAGAAGTTGAAGTATATACTTGATTAAGATTCAAGCTATTTCGGCCTTTCATCAAGTCACAAACAAGATATCGAATCAAAGGAGTTTTATTTGTTCATTTGTAACAAAATATTCAGAGATTGTACCCATTTTTGTTATAAATATAAAAATTGAATTTGTTCTATATTTGTTGTCTTAATTCAATTTAGACTTGAAATTTGTGGTTACGAATTTCTGACACGCTCAGTGGGACAACTCTGCCTCTTATCTCCTTCCCTTGGAAATCTAGAATGTTTAACCAACTCTTCGCAAGGAAGATATGGCCACAAGGAATACCGCCTCTCTACCTTTGAAGAAGAAATTCGGATCTTTCCAACGAAGATCCTCCAACTCTAACACCACCTCCAGTAAGCAAAGCACCGGAGTGGTGACAAGAAACATGGCGAAGACTGCAGCAGCCACTGTCACCAAAAGAGCAGTTGCAATTGCATCCTTGCATTCGACCAATAATGCTATGTAAAATCTCAGAAATTCAGCTGGTAAGGGTGGTGAGTCGCGACATAGTGAAGGTTCGAGGACGAAACTTTCTTAAGTGGGGTAGTATGTAAAACTCCAAAAATTCGATTTGGGAAATTATGTCCAGTTGGACCGACCTAGACCCAAGTCAACCCATGTCAATGCCAAATGAGTCCTCGTGAAAGTTATTCCGTTAAAGGGAGCTTTCAATCAATTCTCTAAAATTTCCCTGTTTGGTTTTTCTATAAAACCTCTAATATTATCATTATTATTAGTATTTGGGCCGGCGCCCAACATCAAACAAAAAAAACGGGGAGTATTTGGGCCGGCCACCAACATCAAAAAAAAAAGAAAAATTTGAAATATTTTTTTGTACCGTTTTCCCCCTTCTTTTCCTAACCCTAACCACCTAAAACCTCCCCCCATATAACCCAAACTCCCTCACGTTCTTCTCCCCCCTTCACACGTCTCTCTCACTCTCTTTCTAGACTCACTCTCTCTCTCCACCCCTCACTCCCTCGCCGACAAGCCACCGCCACACCCACGGCTGACCACCCTTGCACTGCCACCCCCACGATCATCTTTCTTGTGTTGCTTTTTTGGCGTTGAACTTGAGCAAAGCGGAAATCCCATTGAGTTAACCCCGATTTCGACTCAAGGTAATTTGTAATAATGATTTAATGGCATTTTATTTTTGGTTTCAGTAAAAGTGGGTTCTTTTGGCATGAGGATGGATAAAAGGAACGGGTAAATTTTTGGTGACCTGAAACGTGCAAAAACCGTTCATAAAGAGGAAGGGTAAATTGGACAGAATTGACACTATTTTGCCTCGAATATGGAAATTTGGTATAATTAATCTGGTTGTCCAAAAATTCTGAAACTTTTATGGTAGGTAGCCTAGGATGTGACAGTTACCTGGGTTTTTGAATTGGATGCTCGAAGTTAAAATGAATGAGTTATGGCCGAAATACTGAGCACTGTCAAAACTAGGGCTGCAGGTATAGTATACGGTTTTTAAAATTTTGGACCTAACTACTGTGCGAATTTATAAAAATGCTAAACATGAAAGTTTTAGGAGACAGAATTATCTTTCTAAATTGGCCAAAAAGTTGATTTTTAAAGGTCGAAAGAAAAAGTTATGAGGTCGGGAATTTAGGCTAAAAATCCATATAGAATCTGGAAGGCAGGGTCTGGGGCTGCTTCATCCTCGACTTTGGAAAAATCCCTAGGCTAAAGTTGGTTGCCAAAATCGTGAAATTTATTAGGTGGGAACCCCAGATGTACCAAAAGACCTTGTTTTAGAATCGGGCCGTTTGCAGTAGTGAAGCTCAGGTTGTAATAAATTTTCCCGGGACTATCATGGGGGAAGATAGTCACTGACACTTTAGAAAGAAACGAAAATATGTCCTAATTCAGGACAGAACCGGGCCAAATCCCGAACATAGAAAAGGTAGAGGACGACTCAAGGTTTCTGGATTGACTTAGAACATTGAAATTAGATACCAGGAACAAAAGTTATAGCCTCTGGAACTTGAACTCAGAAACTGGTCAGCCGGAACCTTAACCAGGGTTAAGGCTTAGATGAACTAAAAGTCTAGAAAATTTTTATAAATTTATGGGAGGGCCAAGGATGTCCTATACTGAATGTGGACTGACTATGGACTGTATGTGGGCCCAGGTGTGGAGCAGTGCACTTTTATCTAAGAAACCGAGCCCGTAAACTGTACGGTATCCAGGTAACAGTCATGCCCTAACTCTTCCCCCGCGTTGTTGGAATCGTGAATGTTTTGGAACTTGAGTGAGAACTTCTAGCACTTCTTTTCAAAACTGAAGGAACACTGGTATATGAATTGAAGGTGACTGCATGATGGAAACTTTATGTTGTGTTATGTTCTGGAAGTTGAAACTTACCATGTTATGAGAGTTAAAACTTATCACGATTGTGTTTGGAGTTCTTGGATTTCCATTGTGATTTCTATGGAGAAAAGTGCCTGAAATTGAATGAACTGATTTTGCTAAGTTGACCTCCAGTAAGGAGTAAGAACTAATGAACTAAAAAGAAATGAATGGGGTGAGTTAAATCGGCTTGAATTAATTGAAGGCCATGGCCTTCCCCGGGTAATAAGTGCATGTATGTGAACGGCCACGTGCTCGGTTGAGACGTGGGCCAGGTTATTGGTAACCACCCATGATGGTGGTAGGCCAGGAAAAGATAAGTGGTAACCGCCTGAGAAGCGGTAGGCCAAGAATGAGTTAAGCGGCTGCGCTATGTTAGAGCACAGGCCATGAGACCCACTGTGGTCACTCACCCAAGATTTATCTAAAACTAATGCATTATGAATTGAATTATGGAATTATGATGCTGAAAGTGATAAATAAGAAAGATTGTAATAATAGGTTGTGTGCTTGAAAGACGTATTGCTATCCCCTTCCCTTGAAATATTTTCAAAATGAATTTGTGTACGTGTTTGACTGTTAGGGGTGCTTGTTACTGAGTTTATCTCACCTTTATAAAATGTTTTGTTTTCAGGTGATCTAGTTGTGCTTGGGGCTGGGGATGTAAGAGTAGAGCGAGGCGCGAATGTTGGAAGTTGTTAAGTTAATGATAGAAGTCGTGAAAAACTGTAGTTTTGTTTAGTTGATGTGTTGAATTACTGAAGAATGTAAGCCTGAATTGTATCTAAGAAGTTATTTTGTTTTATTTGTTATACTTGATATCCAGCCTGGTATTTTCAAGAAGGAAATACAGCGGTAAAACCCCGTTAGGATTCTGCTGCATTTTAGTTAATAATGGTTTTAAATAATGAATTAGAGATCTGGGGGTGTTACAAAGTGGTATTAGAGCTCAGGTTAACTGACCTGAAGGCTCGCCTAAGGGATAAAGAGAATAATACTAGTAAATAACCTTAAAACTGGTAGACTTAAGGATTGCTCGCAGCGTGAGTGTAGGTTCAGAAGGGAGTATGCTTGTATATGTTACCTCTTTGTGTTTATATATCTAATTTGGGTCTATTAATATCTAGGATGAATGCGACTCATCGCTGTGATTGTATAGGACGACGTTGTCGTCACCAGAGGTTGGGGAAGATTCTCGGGGTCAGTCTGGAGGGTCACCTGGAGCGAGTGGAAATTTTCCTTCATGGGAGACTAGCTGAGGTTCCTAATGATTGCTTGACGTTTGACTATAACCAAGCCTTCTTCCTTCTAACTCTTTCGGGGGACCCCCTGTGGCATTATAGAATTAAGGAACTTCACCCTGGGGAGAAAGCATTCCAGGTCACTGGGGACTGTTGTCTATGTAAGTGGCAGCCTATGGGATTAAACTTGAATGAACTAGTGGACTACCTCATAGATGTAGGTCCCTATGACGAACCTCCCACCTCTGACTCTGAGGATGCCGACCCACCACCACCCGTAGAAGAGGATACTGAGGAGGAGGAGTCTGAGGCTAGGTATGAGCCAATGGATGGGGAGCCCAGGGAGGAGTATAGCGATGAGGA
Organism: Carnegiea gigantea; assembly: GCA_029747015.1. NCBI lineage: Eukaryota > Viridiplantae > Streptophyta > Magnoliopsida > Caryophyllales > Cactaceae > Carnegiea > Carnegiea gigantea. The sequence continues at coordinate 19,837 of JAKOGI010000713.1, forward strand.
AGACCCAGAAGAGGACCCCGAGGAAGACCTAATAGAGGAAGAAGAACCAGCAGAAGATCCCGAGGAAGACCCTGCAGAAAAGGGAGAACCTGAAGAGGACCCTGAGGGAGGCTCTGAGGTGAGCGAAGGACAATTAATGGGAAGTGAAGACATGGTGGAGGATCGGGAAGATGTACAAGGGGATCGCATTGGACAGGACGAGCAACCCAGGGAATTAGAAGGCATGGGAGAAGAAGTGAATTCCTTAGGGAGTAGGGCTAAGCGTGAAATTGGGATGACCCGCTAGACGCGGGGTAGGTGTTGTCGAATGTGTAGGGGTACCTGTCCATTGGACGCACCTGACCATTAAAAGTTGGAAGCATTTAGGGAGCTATTTTTTTTTTCCTTTTCTAGAGGAAGTGTTAGTAGTATTGTCTTGGTTTGTTATTAAGCCACTGTGGCTACTAGAATTATGATTTAAATGTAATGAAAGTGCTGATGTGAAATTCTTATGGAATTGAAAATTTTATTCAATAAAATCATCTGGGTTATTTAAATCCCCGTGTACTTAGTTGTGAAAGATGTGAATTATATAAACATGATGCCTGTGTGATATGAGACACCCGGATGTGTCCTGAATGTGATAGTATGCTATGAACGGACTTCTGTGAAATATTATATGATGCACTGACATGTACTGTATTCCTAGAAATTAGTAGAATGTAGGACATGAACTGTTAAGAGATGAACTAAAACTGAATTATTTTTCCTGAATAGGATGGCGGGAAACAACAACAATGATGAATCATAGACTGGGCCCCACCCTATAGCAAGGGTCCCTACGAACCAAGATATCCCTATGTTAGCCCTCAGGGAGCGGCTGGAGGCCCTACGCCCTCGGAACGAGAACGGGTCTCGTAGTCAGATTGACGAGACTAGCCCACCAACGGGAGTTGAGCTGATAAATTTATTGGTCCTGGAGATGCTTTAAAAGCAAGGGGAGTAACTACGGCTCCAGAATGAGCAAATGCAAAGACTGATAGAAGCTGGGGAGAAAAGAGCAGAGGAGGACAACTCCTATATGTTTAAGCGGTTCGTAAGCCATCACCCACCCGTTTTTGATGACACTCCTGACCCCAAGACCTTCGAAGACTGGATTAGGGGGATGGAGAAACTATTCAATGCACTCCAGTGCCCTGAGGAGTGAAAGGTACGATTTACTGTATTCTACCTGAAAGACAAAGCCAACGTATGATGGGCTATGGTAAGAGAGAGGCAGCACGAGCCTTGGTTTAGGTGGAGTAAGTTTAAGGAAATGATTAAGGATCATTTTTATCCCATCTCCCTCCAGAAGGCCAAGGAGAGCGAGTTTATGCAGCTGTAGTAAGGGAACATGAGTGTCCTCGAATACGCCTCCAAGTTCATGGAGTTATCACGCTTCGCCCCGGCCTTCGTAGCTGACGAGAGGTTGAAGATGAATAGGTTCAAGGCTGGGCTGAACCCGACCATCAAGGAAAGGATGTCGGTGTGGCAGTACGCCTCCTACGTTGATCTGTACGACACGACGGTCAATGTGGAGAGGGCAATGAAAGAGCGGAGCAACTATTTCAATAAGCAAAGGGGCACTAAGAGGAAGGGAGACAATTGGGGAAATTTTCAGACGCAAGAGTAGAACCGTTGACCTGCTGGCAGACAGCGCTCTGACAACTTTAATCGAGGTGGCCAGTATCCTAACACACAGTCCAAGGTGACCTGCAATGCTCGCAGGAAACCAGGGCACTTCGCCCGGGAGTGCCGGACGGTAAAGAGGTGCTTCCACTATGGAAGCCACCTACACCAAGTTCGAGACTGCCCACTCCCTCCACCCCCACCTGGCAAGGGCAGGGGCAGAGTCAAGGACAAGGGCAGTAGCCCCAATCATCATACCAAAGCAAGGGAGGGCAGGCGGTCCACTCTAGCCAGCAGTACCGGACACCCCAATGGGCTCAGTCTCGACCCCCTAGCCAACCGCCCCAGAACAATAGGGGTCGAGTTTATGTGATGCGGAAGGAAGAAGCAGCGGATGCTCCGAATGTAGTGACAGGTACATTTTTCCTCTTAACTCAGTCAGTAGATGTTGTGTTTGATTCGGGAGCCACGCACTCCTTTATTTCTGCTAAGTTAGTTGAGACCTTAGGACTAAACCCCACCCAAGAATCCTCCCTGCTGTCTGTAATGCTCCCTGATGGGAAAATTATGTCATGCGAGGAGTTATACAAGGGCTGCCCTGTAAAAATGTATGAATGTGAGTTTCCAGCAGACTTATATAGGCTCGAGTTGACAGATTTTGGAATTATCTTGGGAATGGATTGGCTAGCTAGGTATCAGGCTCAGATAGACTGCCCTAAACGAAGGATCACCCTAAAAGGGCCCAAGGGAGAAAAGGTAGTACATTTGGGTCAGAGGCCCAGAATAGGAGTAAAATTGGTGCCGGCGCTGAGAGCTCGCAAGCTGTTAGGTAAAAGAGGTGAGGGATTTCTGTGTCACGTGGCCAAAACCGAAGAGGCAGGATCATCCCTAGAGGACATCCCTGTAGTGAGGGAATTCCCAGATGTGTTTCCCGATGAAATTCCTGGCATGCCACCTCTTTGAGAAGTGGAGTTTTGTATCGACTTGACCTCCGGGGCCACCCCTATTTCCAAGGCGCCTTGTCGGATGGCACCAGCTGAACTCAAAGAATTGAAGACACAGTTGGAAGAACTCTTAGGAAAAGGTTATATCCGGCCTAGTACATCTCCATGGGGAGCTCCGGTCTTATTTGTGAAAAAAAGGATGGGACCCTAAGACTGTGTATAGACTACCGGGAGCTGAATAAGATCACGGTCAAGAACGGTTACCCTCTGCCCAGAATAAACGACTCATTCGACCAACTTCGGGGCGCGGGAGCATTTTTCAAAATTGACCTCGGTTCGAGGTACCACCAACTCCGAATCAAGGATGAGGATATACCCAAAACTGCATTTCGTACTCGATACGGCCACTATGAGTTCGTAGTGTTGCCCTTTGGCCTTACCAACGCACCAGCGACATTTATGGACCTTATGAGCAGGATCTTTAAACCCCATTTGGATAAATTCGTGGTGGTCTTCATTGACGGCATCCTAATTTACTCAAGAACCCCTGTTGAGCATGCCGACCATCTACGGATAGCCCTGGAGGTGTTAAGGAAGAATGAGTTATATGCCAAGTTCTCCAAATGCGAGTTCTGGTTGGAGAAGGTAGCTTTCCTAGGTCATGTAGTATCCCATGAGGGAGTGTCGGTGGACCCTCAAAAGATTGAAGCTGTGACAAATTGGCCTAGGCCTAAGAATTCAACGGAGGTAAGGAGTTTCTTGAGGTTGGCAGGGTATTATCGTCGATTCGTCCAAAACTTCTCAAAGATCGCCACCCCACTTACCAACTTGACTAGAAAGGTCACCAAGTATAAATGGACGGAAAAGTATGAAGAAGCCTTCCAGGAGCTTAAGAAGAGACTTACAAGTGCGCCGATACTGGGTCTATCTACGGCGGAGTAGGACTTCGTGGTGTATAGCAATGCTTCTAGGAATGCGTTGGGGTGTGTGTTAATGCGAGATGGATGGGTCATAGCGTATGGGGTCCGTTGTGAAGTATTCACTGACCACCAGAGCCTGAAATACCTTTTCTCACAGAAGGATCTGAATTTGAGACAGACTAGGTGGCTAGAGTTCTTGAAGGATTATGATGTTTATTTTCAGTACCATCCAGGGAAGGCCAATGTAGTAGCGGATGCGTTGAGCCGCAGGCCGTACCCAACACTGAATTGTTTACTAGCGCTCCCAGATGCGTTGTGTAAGGAATTTCAGAGATTAGAACTTAACATGATTACCCCAGGGCCCAAACCTATACTTTGCACCTTAGAGGTACAACCGACCCTTGTAGAGGAAATCTGAACGGCACAGGCCACCGACCCCCAGCTCGAGCGGATCAGAGAAGAGATATTGGTGGGAAAAGTGCCTAGGTTCGTAATTCATGAAGATGGTACCATATGATTCCATAATCGTGTGTGTGTTCCAGCCGTAGAGGCACTCAAGAAGAAGATCCTAGACGAGGGACACAATACTCCACACTCAGTACACCCTAGGGGTAATAAGTTGTATAAGGATCCAAGGCAAATGTTCTGGTGGAGTAACATGAAATAAGAATTGGCTGATTATGTGGCGAAGTGTCTGACCTACCAGCGAGTAAAAATTGAGCACCAATGACCAGCGGGACTTTTATAGCCGTTGAATGTCCCTGAGTGGAAATGGGACTCTGCGTCTATGGATTTTGTCATGGGATTGTCGTTGACCCAACGGAAGTACAATGCGATTTGGGTTATAGTGGATAGACTCATGAAGTCAGCGCATTTCATAGCCATGAGAAACACTTGGACCTTAGACCAGCTAGCTCGAGCTTACCTCGAGGAGATAGTGCAGTTGCATGGGGTGCCCAGTTCTAAAGTGTCGGATCGGGACACCAGATTCCAGTCGGAATTTTGGCAGAAGCTGCAAGAGGCGTTCGGGACGCTACTACATTTTAGCACTGCCTTTCACCCTGCTACGGACGAGCAGACGGAACTCACCATTCAAACCTTAGAAGATATGCTGGGGGCTTGCGCGTTGGACTTTAAGAGCATGTGGGACGAACAACTGGCACTGATTAAGTTTTCTTACGACAACAGCTACCACGCGAGTATTGGCATGGCCCCGTATGAGGCACTATATGGGAGGAAATGCAGGACTCCGCTTTCTTGGCAAGAGATCGATGAGGCCTTGACCATCGGACCGGAGTTGATCCAAGCCACCACGGACAAAGTAAGAGTCATCCAGGAACGAATGAAAGCCGCCCAAAGCCGCCAGAAGAGTTATGCGGATCGGAGGCATAGACCCCTCGAATTCCAGGGGGGACAAGGTGTTTCTTTGCGTTTCTCCAACCAAAGGAGTCACGAGGTTTGGGAAAGCAGGGAAGCTCAGCCCGAGGTACATTGGACCGTACCCGGTCATACAGCGGATTGGAGAGGTAGCCTACCGACTGGAGCTACCGACTGAATTTCAAAGAGTGCATAACGTATTCCATGTGTCGCAATTGTAAAAATACATTTCAGATCCCTCGCACGTCATTGAACCCGATCCTATACAGCTCCAAGAAGAGTTGTCATATGAGGAACAGCCTGTACAGATCTTCGATCGGCGGGAAAAGCACCTTCGTAGAAAGATGGTGCCCCTAGTAAAGGTCCTTTGGGCTAACCATGAGACATCTGAGGCCACTTGGGAGCCGGAGCAGGAGATGCGAGACAAATATCTCCACCTATTTCCATAATCAGGTGCGTATCAGTTTCGAGGACGAAACCTCTTAAGTGAGGTAGCATGTAAAACCTCAGAAATTCAGGTGGTAAGGGTGGTGAGTCATAGCATAGTGAAGTTTCGGGGACGAAACTTTCTTAAATGGGGTAATATGTAAAACCCCGAAAATTCGATTTGGGAAATTATGTCCAGCTGGACCGACCTAGATCCAAGTCAACCCAGGTCAATGCCAAATGAGTCCTCGTGAAATTTATTCCGTTAAAGGGAGCTTCTAATCAATTCTCCAAAATTTCCCTTTTTGGTTTTTCTATAAAACCTCTAATATTATTGTTATTATTAGTATTTGGGCCGACCACCAATATCAAATCAAAAAAGGGGGGGTATTTGGGCCGGCCACCAACATAAAAAAAAAAGAAAAATTTGAAATATTTTTTTTACCTTTTTCCCCCTTCTTTTCCTAACCATAACCGCCTAAAACCTCCCCCCCGTATAACCCAAACTCCCTCACATTCTTCTCCCCCCTTCACACGTCTCTCTCACTCTCTCTCTCTAGACTCACTCTCTCTCTCTAACCCCCTCATTCCCTCGTCGACGAGCCACCACCACACCCCTGGCTGACCACCCTTGTGCTGCCAGCCCCACAACCATCTTTCTTGTGTTGCTTTTTCGGCATTGAACTTGAGCGAACGTGGAAATCCTGTTGAGTTAACCCCGATTGCGACTCAAGGTAATTCATAACAATGATTTAATGGCGTTTTATTTTTGGTTTCAATAAAAATGGGTTCCTTTGGCATGATTGGGTATGGGCAAGGGTCTAAGGATGGCTAACGGGAACTAGTAAATTTTTGGTGACCCGAAACATGCAAAAACCATTCATAAAGAGGAAGGGTAAATTGGACAGAACTGACACTGTTTTGTCTAGAATCTGGAAATTTGGTATCATGAATCTGGTCATCCAAAAATTCTAAAACTTTTATGGCAGGTAGATTAGGATGTGGCAGTTACGTGAGTTTTTGAGTTGGATGAATCGGAGTTAAAATGAATGACATATGGCCGAAATACTGAGCACTGTCAAAACTAGGGCTGCAGGTATAGTCTGCGGTTTTTAAAATTTTGGACCTAACTACTATGCAAATTTGTAAAATGCTAAACATGAAAGTTTTAGCAGACAGAATTATCTTTCTAAGTTGGGCAAAATGTTGATTTTTGAAGGTCGGGAGAAAAAGTTATGAGGTCGGGAATTTAGGCTAAAAATCTGGACATAATCTGGAAGGCAGGTTCTGGGGCTGCTTCATCCTCGACTTTGGAAAAATCCCTAGGTTAAAGTTGGTTGCCAAAAATTATGAAATTTATTGGGTAGGAACCCTTGGATGTAGGTTGTTTGGGAATCGGGCCGTTTGGAGTAGTGTAGCCCGGGTTGTAATAAATTTTCCCGGGACTGTCACGGGGGAAGAGAGTCACTGACACTTTAGAAAGAAATGAAAATATGTCCTAATTTGGGGCAGAACCGAGCCAAACCCCAAACATAGAAAAGGCAGAGGACGACTTGAGGTTTCTGGATTAACTTAAAACACTAAAATTGGATACTAGGAACAAAAGTTATAGCCTCTAGAAGTTGAACTTAGAAACTGGTCAGTCGGAACCTTGACCAGGGTTAAGGCTTGGATGAAGTAAAAGTCTAAAAAATTTTTATAAATTTGTGGGAGGGCCAAGGATGTCCTATACTAAATGTGGACTGACAATAGGCTGTATGTGGGCCCAGGGGCGGAGCAGTGAACTTTATATAAGAAATGGAGCCTGTAAAATGTACGGTATCCAAGTAACAATCATGCCCTAATCCTTCCCCAGCGTTGTTGGAAGCATGAACGTTTCGGAACTTGAGTGAGAACTTCTGGCACTTCTTTTCAAAACTGAAGGAACACTGGTATATGAATTGAAGGTGACTGTATGATGGAAACTGTATGTTGTGTTATGTTCTGAAAGTTAAAACTTACCATGTTATGAGAGTTGAAACTTATCACAATTGTGTTTGGAGTTCTTAGATTTCCATTGTGATTTCTATGAGGAAAAGTGTTTGAAATCGAATGAACTAATTTTGCTAAGTTGACCTCCAGTAAGGAGTAAGAACTAATGAACTGAAAAGAAATGAATTGGGTGAGTTAAATCGGCTTGACTTGATTGAAGGCCATAGCCTTCCCCAGGTAATAACTGCATGTGTGTGAACGGCCACGTGCTCGGTTGAGACGTGGGCCAGGTTATCGGTAACCACCCATGATGGTGGTAGGCCAGGAAAAGATAAGCGGTAACCGCCTGAGTAGCAGTAGGCTAGGAATGAGTTAAGCGGCTGCGCTATGTTAGAGCACAGGCCATAAGACCCACTGGGGTTGCTCACCCAAGATTTATCTGAAACTGATGCATTATGAATTGAATTATGGAATTATGATTCTGAAAGTGATAAACAAGGAAGATCATAATAATGGGTTGTGTGCTTGAAAGACGTATTGCTGTCCCCTTCCCTCAAAATGTTTCCAAAATGAATTTGTGTGCGTGTTTGACTGTTAGAGGTGCTTGTTACTGAGTTTATCTCATCTTTATAAAATGTTTTGTTTTCAGGTGATCTAGTTGTACCTGGGGATGGGAATGTAAGAGTAGAGCGAGGAGCTAATGCTAGAAGTTGTTAAGTTAATGACGGAAGTTGTGAAAAACTGTAGTTTTGTTTAGTTAATGTGTTGAATTACTGAAGAATGTAAGCTTGAATTCTATCTAAGAAGTTCTTTTATTTTATTTGTTATACTTGATATTCAACCTGGTATTTCCAAGAAGGAAATACGGCGGTAACATCCCGTTAGGATTCTGCGGCATTTTAGTTAATAATGGTTTTAAATAATGAATTAGAGATTTGGGGGTGTTACACGCTGACTCCAATATGCATGACGGAGTTGGTAAAGTTCCGTCTGTTGACCGTCTCAAGGGGAAATCCATTCAGGAAATGAAGATGAAGTATCAATATCCATTTTTTGAAGTGGAAGATTATTACAGCAGCGATTCTTCTACGTCGTCACCGAGAAGAGCAGCCCTTCTACAATCTGAGGCTGGATCATCCCCTACCGTCATCATGCCTGCTATGATGGTAGGAGCTATCAATTTTGAAGAAGAGTTCGCTAGCATGAAGGTCATGTTGGAAAGGCTCTTTAACGAGAGTGCAGAAAAAGATGCACGCATCCAGCGCCAAGAGGAACATATTGCTAAGTTGCTGAAGAAACTGGACAAATGTCCACGTGCATCATCTAACAAAGGCACAAGCAGCGATGAGGACGAAAGAGGGTCCAATCAAAGCGAGGCTTCTGAGGATGATGGCAGGTCAAAGAAGGGCGATAAGCCGCAAAATGACTCATCTCTAAGTGCAATGGCTTGTGAACAAATCCAGGAGTTGATTGCCAATGCTGTCAAAACTCAGCTAGGGGTCGGTTCACGGAAGAGCCATCTCTACACCAAACCCTATACGAAGAGGATTGACACTCTTTGCATGCCTTATGGTTACTAACCTCCCAAGTTTAACCAATTTGATGGGAAAGGTAACCTAAAACAACATGTTGCGCACTTCATTGAGACGTGCAATAATGCCGGCACTAGCGGTGACTTACTAGTGAAACAGTTCGTTCGAGCTTTGAAAGGCATCGTGTTTGATTGGTATACCGATCTGCTACCCGAGTCAGTTGATAGCGGGGAGCAGATGGAGCAAGAGTTTCTGAACAGGTTCTATAGCACCCAGCACACTGTTAATATAATTGAGCTAACAAATACTAAACAGTGGAAAGACAAACTTATTCTTGACTACATCAACCGCTGGCGCTCACTCAGCCTTGAGTGTAAGGATCGATTATCTGAGACTTCTGCGATAGAGATATGTGCTCAAGGCATGGAGTGGGACCTGCTTTATGTCCTACAGATGAGCAGCCCAGGACTTTCCAAGAGTTGGCTACTAAGGCGCATGACATGGAGATGACGATAGCTAATCGTCGCGGAAAAGCTTCCCCTACTTTTGAAGCAAGGAAGGACAAGGGTGACTTTAAGAAAAATCCTAAGTCCTCAAAGAGCTCCACCAAAGAATCCATATTGGTCACTATAATAAGCGAGTTGATCCGGATTTCAGGGAAATCAAGAGTAGAGGAGAAGCAACGCCCATCAATGAAAGAAGCTGGGAAGAAGTGCCCTATGTTGAAAGAGCTTCAAGAAAGGAAGTACCCATTCCCTGACTCAGATTCGTCAGGCATGTTTGATGATTTGTTAGAAAAGGGTATCATTGAGTTACCGCCATCAAAATGCCCCAAAGAAGCAGGCAAGATAAATGACCCGAACTATTGTTGGTATCACAGGGTCACTAGTCACCCTATTGAAAAGTGCATAACACTCAAGGAGCATATTATGCAGTTGGCTCAGGATGGAACGATCATCCTAGACTTGGATGAGTTGGCTGAAACCAATCACACAATAATTTTGTGTGAGCATTGTGACCTGGCTCCTGCGATGAAAGAAGAGTGGGTTACCATACAATTTGTAAGCTTTGAGCCAGTAATGCTTTCATTAATGGTTCCAGCGACACTTATGGAGGCTGAGCATGTGCCAGATATTCCTGATGAAGATAATGAAGAATGGACGCTCGTCACTAGACGAAGGCCTAGAAAGCAAATGTAGGTTCAACCACCCCCACTCCATCGAAGAAACAGTCACTCCAGAAACAAGAAGCCTTGATGCCCTAGGGGGAAGAAGAAGCCCAATTCTGGTAAGAGGCATGGAGTTCAACCGGTTGAGCTGCTTGAGCAAGAGCCCCTTGTCCCTGTCACATTAGAAGAATTCTTCCCAAGGGGCTTCTTCAAGAATGCTACAGTTAACATGGTTTCGTGTTCTAAGCTTGAAGATGAGGATGATGAGGAAGATGCACAGAAAGATCTCCAAAAGGCGTCCTCTCCAAATACAAATGACAGAGTCCTCGCCGTCTTAGAAGCTTTGCCCGAGGACATGAGTTGGAAAGAAATTTTTCAGCTGCCTCATGAAATGCATGAGCAAGTTGCGGCTGCCATGCGCCATGCAAAGTCATATGCTGACAAAGTAAAGGAAGCTAAAGAGCCTGCAAAGCTTCCAACTCAGTGCGCCACTTGCAACACGGCTGTGTCATTTACATATGATGATCTATTGCTTGGGTCAAAACCCCATAATCGTCCATTGTTTGTCACTGGCTATATTCCGGTGCAAAAAGTCCAACGCATCTTGGTAGATGGTGGCTCAGTGGTCAACATCATGCCCAAGTCTACTATGAACGACTTAGGGATTACTATTGAGGAACTCTCTAAGAGTCGGATGATGATACAAGGCTTCAACTTAGAGGATCAATGTGCAATCGACATGATTCGCCTCGAGTTGGCAATGGGTGATCCATCCGCAACATCTATCTTCCATGTGATAGATTCAAAAACTTTATATAAGTTGTTGCTAGGACGGCCTTGGCTACATGAGCATGGGGTGGTGGAATCAACTTTGCACCAGTGTCTCAAGTATTACTGCAACGGAGAGAAGAAGATATATGGTGATGTTAAACCATTTACAAAGGCTGAATCTTATTTCACCGATGCAAGATTCTTCGAGGAAGGAGCCCCTTTGAAGGAAGCAATGCCAGCCTTTATCTCCTCTACTAGTAAAAGGGGTGATGAAGATACTTATGTTAAGATAAACATTGGCACTAATGATAATGCCAAACAACAACGACAATGTGAGAAGGAAAGTAGTCAAGTAATGACAGATCCTTCCTTCAAAAAGGTAATTATTGCAATAAAGCCTGAAGCGCCAGTATTCAGGTATATTCCTAAATCCTACCGTAAGGATGGGAAGCGCCATTCAGTAAATGCACAACTTTTAAAAATGCAACTAAGCCTATTAGCAAATTCAAGGAGACCGATTATCGTATCCTTGAAGATAAAGGTGTGCTTCCAACTCATAACGCTAGTAAAGGCAGGGTTGCTAGGGCCCCTCTAGCTGGCTTCATTGTTTCTTCCAAAGGCTCACTTCAAGAATAGAGTGACTTGCTGAAGGTGCGCACCGATGATGGATTTGATCCAAATGCGCACGAGCTGATAAAGAAAGCTGGTTATGACTTCGATAAGTCAGTTTCTTTGGGACATGTCATCGAAGCTAAGCCCTACGGCGTCAATGAGACACAAAAGAAAATACAAGGGCAAGATGGCATGGTGGCAGTTTTGAAGGTAGGCCTCGATTATGTACCGCCTCAACCCGTCCGGATTTCACGACGATGTAAAGACAAGCAGTCCTTTGCTCAGTATATTGCAGCAGAAGAGATTATTCAAAGTGATGAGGAAGATGGCAAGAATAAACTAAAATCCTCCGTGTTTGACAGATTACAATCTTCCACTTTACGAGGATGCACTTCTGTGTTCGACAGAGTGGAAAATGGCAAAAGTTTGAAAGTCTTCTACTTTATGGAGGTTAAAAGTAGGCACACAACCTAAACCTTCAGTCTTCACCAGGATCAAGTCGGGTGAAGAATTGGCAAGCTCACCACCCACACAAGAGAGGGCTCAGTATTTGGTCATCCTAGCGAAATAAATGAAGTCCGAAGTGCCATCCCTTCTTGTATGAAACGCTTGTCGACTCTAGATGTGAAGAGACGCTGGTCGTTCACTGAGAGTCAAGAGACGCACAGTGGTTTTCACTAGCCATAGGGTTACTTCGAGCCTAAAAGAGAAGCTCAAGCAAGAGGAACAAGCTTCCTCCAATCACATCACAGTCCGAGAAGCTGATGACTCAGATGGCGAAATAGAACTCGCGGAAACTCCTAAGACTCTAGAAGATAAAGGGCAAGCCACAGTAGACGAACTCAAAGAGTTGAATCTTGGAACTAGCGAGGAGCCTTGCCCTATTTACGTAAGCTCATTGCTCACACCCAAAGAGGAAAAGGAGTATTTAGATCTCCTATTAGAGTACAAAGACGTGTTTGCTTGCAGCTACAAAGAAATGCTCGGGTTAGACCCAAAAGTCGCAATCCACCGCTTCTCTATTTAAAAGGGCGTTTCACCTAAGAAACAGTCCCAACGATGCTTCTGACCGGAGTTAGTGCCAGAAATCAAAAAGGAGGTTAACAAACTCATAGAGGCGGGATTCATTCGTGAAGTCAAGTACCCAACATGGATTGCGAACATTGTCCTTGTAAGGAAAAAGAATGGCCAACTCCGTGTTTGAGTGGATTTTCGGGATCTCAATGATGCCTGCCCCAAAGATGATTTTCCACTGCCTTTGACGGAACTCATGATTGATTCTACAATAGGACATGAAGCTCTGTCCTTTATGGATTGCACAGCAGGATACAATCAGATTCAAATGGCGCCAGAAGATCAGGAAGCCATAGCTTTTCGCACACCTAAAGGCATCTTCTGCTACAAGGTGATGCCATTCGGCTTGAAAAACGCAGGAGCCACATACCAAAGGGTGATGCAAACTATCTTTGAGGACATGCTACACAAGATGGTAGAATGCTACGTTGACGATCTAGTGGTTAAGTCAAGAAAGAGGCCAGACCACTTGCGTGATCTCCAGCAAATCTTCGAGAGATTACGAAGATGTCAACTCAAGATGAATCCACTTAAGTGCGCATTCGGTGTTACTTCCGGCAAATTCTTAGGCTTTATCATCCGACATCGAGGCATTAAAATTGACCAAGCTACAGTCAAAGCCATTCAAGACATGCCTAAGCCTAAGAACCTTAAGGAGCTTTGCGGTTTACAAGGGCACTTAGCATATATTAGGAGATTCATATCAAACTTGGCCGGTCGTTGTCATCCTGCCGGTCGTTGTCATCCTTTCAGCCACCTCATGAAGAAAGGGGCACCCTTTGAATGGGATGAATCATGCGGGAATGCCTTTAAAAGTATCAAGAAATATTTGTCAAGCTCACCGGTGCTAGGAGCTCCAATTCTCGGTAAGCCTTTGATACTTTGGATTGCGGCCCAAGAAAGATCACTGGGGGTATTATGTGCACAGGAAAATGAGGAGGGTAAAGAGAGTGCCCTTCACTACCTGAGTCGAACCTTGGTCGGGGCTGAATTTAATTACTTCCTAATCGAAAAGATATGTTTGGCTCTTATGTTCGCCGTGCAGAAGTTAAGGCATTATATGCAAGCTTACATAGTACGGGTCATCTCTAAGGCTAACCTAAACAAGTATATCTTGTCCAGACTGATCCTGAGTAGACAACTAGGAAAGTGGGCTGCTATCTTGGAAGAATACGACCTCGTCTATGTACCACAAAAGGTTGTTAAAGGGCAGGTACTGACAGACTTCCTGGCAGATTACCCAATTCCTGATGAGTGGGAGCTAAACGACGATCTACCTGGTGAAGAAGTGTTTGTCATAGACATTCTTCCCTCGTGGGAAATATACTTTGATGGTGCGGCACGACAAGATGGCGCTGGAGCAGGGGTAGTGCACATCTCCCCTGAGAAACACATCCTCCCATACTTATTTGCGTTGACTCAGTTGTGCTCCAATAACATGGCTGAATATCAGGCACTTATCTTGGGCCTCCAAATAGCCGTAGAGATAGGCATTAGAGACTTAGATGTGTACGGCGATTCACAACTAGTAATCAATCAACTTTTCAAGGAGTATGAGATTAAGAAAAAGGATTTGATCCTGTATCACACACATGCCCTCCAAATCTTAGATAACCTAGATACCGTCAAGTTGCAGCACATCCCTAGGAGTGCCAACAAGATGGCTAACGCGCTCGTAAATCTTGCAGCCACTTTGGCACTAGCGGCAGAAGAGGATATGACGATTCTAGTTTGCGGTAAGTGGGTAGTCACACCATCAGAAGATGAATTCATTCAGGGAGTTAACGCAGTCTATGTTTATAAGGTGGAAAAAGAAGATTGGCATCACCCGCTAATTGATTACCTGAAGCACGGGAAGCTGCCAAATGATGCTAGGCATACGACGGAAATCCAAAGGCGAGCACCACATTTTCTATATTACAACGATACTCTTTATCGATGCTCCTTCCTTGGTCTTTGGTTAAGATGCTTAGGCGAAGAGGAAGCACAGCAAGTAATGGAGGAAGCTCACTCAGGGATGTGTGGCGCACATCAGTTCGGGCCTAAATTGTATGATCGCATCAAAAGAATGGGCTATTACTGGCCCACCATGGTGCATGATTGCATTGACTTTGCAAAAAGGTGCGACGCATGCCAATTCCACGCCAACTTCATTCACCAACCTCTAGAACCACTCCACCCAACCGTGGCTTCATGGAACTTGAGGGTTTTCCCGCACTAAAAATACCACCAAGGCTATGATAAATGCTCGCTAACACTGGCACTGCAAGACTATACGTGTATCCAACCGCCATATTGCTAGCCACTTTGAAGGTGCCAGGACGAATGAATCCTTTTTCATCTTTAGGAAGAGCAAAAATGCACAACTAGCATGAAAGAAAAGCAGCTCGATAAGTGCTCGCTCGCCTATCAATAGGAATTTCAAGTGCATCAAAGACAACAGATTCTTCTCGAGTCCACTGCAGGGCCGTAGACTGAATATCGCCTGAGGGATTATGAGTTAACTTAGGTCATGATTTGACAGGATGTAACTTGAAAGAGCTTCGCCGCCTCGGGAAAGACTCATGCTTAACTTACCTCTTGCACCAAAAATCTATCCAACGCTCAGCGCAAACTCCTCGGTCACTGGAATTTTCAAGACGGCTGTAAGCAGCAAACAAGTATCTACATGTGGGCTGGATTAATCTCTGATTGTCGTGATGACGTCGATATAATGCATCTCGGCTAGGTATTGCCTCATCATAAATTTTTTCGTAAATAGGAAGCCCACCAAGTTTATATAAGTCCTACAGAGATAGTGACATTTCCCTAGATATAGTGTGCAAAGTGTTGGTCTCAGGGCACCAAGCCTCCCAAAAGGCACAAATAACATGAGGATCAGGATCATAAGTGTATAATGAAGCATACACTGCATCAAAAAGGCGGCAAGTCCTCAATTGGGATTCGAAGCATGAAAGAATGTGTTCTACCCACTCCCAATATTTCAGAAGGAAATAGAATTTCCTAAATATTTTCAATGCTGGCCCCTAACGAACTTCACCGGAAATAATTTTTCGCCCAAGCAGCGGGAAAGGGGTGATGGTGCAGCTATTGTCATGACTGGTGCCGTAAAGAAGGTGGATATCATCATGCATTCTATCCGCAGCCCTAGTAGTCAACGATGGTGCGAAGTCAGAACGATGGACGGTGGATATCTACTCAAACTCTGGACGAAGCAAGGATGGGTAAACGATAAATGTGCTGCCCAGCTCTGCTTTTGTCTCTTTATGTTCCACGATAGAAAGATAAATTTTATCCCGTTGCTTGTATTCCTTAAATCATACCATGATTGAGTACCTGCTAAAAACCAAAAAAAAGTGGTTATTTTCGCTAAAAAAAAATCATTGTAGTTTAGTTTTCAAGGATGTGAAATCATCGATAGGCTCATTAGCACGGCTCAATCTTCGGGCGGCACGTCTCGCTGACATATGCGGATGCTCTCTCCTCGAAGTCTAAAGACCGAGTCTGATTGCCCTCACGCACAACGATTCTTCAAGTCTTGCATCCCGCTAGTATGTACAAGGGCTCTCTCTTCGAAGTCTAAGGACTGAGTCTGATTGCCCTCACGCACAACGATTCTTCAAGTCTTGCATCCCGCTAGTATGTACAAGGGCTCTCTCTTCGAAGTCTAAGGACTGAGTCTGATTGCCCTCACGCACAACGATTCTTCAAGTCTTGCATCCCGCTAGTATGTACAAGGGCTCTCTCCTCAAAGTCTAAGGACCGAGTCTGATCGCCCTCACACACAACGAGTCTTCAAGTATCGCATCCCACTGGCATATGCGAGAGCTCTCTCGTCAAGGTCTAAAGACTGAGTCCGATCACCCTCACGCGCAGCGAGTCTGCTAAATCTCGCTGTCATATCTTGCACGCAATGATTTTTTTTTAGAAAAGAAAAAAAAGACTGACATACAAATAGCCGCAATAATAATAAAAAAAAGAGACTTGCATAAAAATTGTCTCTCACGCATAAAAAAAGAAAAGAAGAGAGGAAGACATCTCATATTGCCAGAAGCATCTGGCTTAGTATATCAAACAATATAAAGTAACATAAGAGCTTTTGGTTTTATTCTCAAAGAGGGATGTACATATATATAAAAAAAAAGAGCTAATGAAATTAAATAATGTCTACTTCATGTGAGAGCAAGGCTGCCTTCCTTACGGCCTGCACAAAGATGGTTCAATTACCTCAAGGTGTTACTGTCACAAATTTCTAGCGACGAATGGTTCCTCCTAGAAAATGGACAAGACTGAAGAGCCTTCACATCAGTCGTGCTCCTGAACTTGCAAAAATCAAAAAAGAAACGCAATTACCTGAAGGTGTTATTGTCACAGATTTCCAGCAATGCATTGCCCCTGTTTTTGCAAGATGACGACAAGGCAGCAAAATTGACGAAGAGGTCTCTGGGAAGAAGAAGATGCATAGGAAATCGCGAATGAAGGTGTAAAAGGACGTGAGCAGCTGTCTTGTATTGAGAGATTAGCAGGATAGAGGAAAGGGTTACTGCCTTAGTTAACAAATCTTTCAATTTTAAGCAAGAGAATTTATATGTTGAAGATACTATTTAATAAATTGGTAAGTATTTTTGATTGCACCAAATCTGATGCAGCTCTTGGGTTAAAAAAAAAAAATTCCTCTCTTCAAGTTACCCAGCAAAAAAAAAAAAAGAGCGATGTAAAAGTGGAAACAACTATGTCGACAGTCTGTTAGATCGCTTAAAAAAAATGCATCCGTCAAATCGACAACATGACAAATTAAGTCGATGGCCTGCTTGGACAACGAGTCAAAAAAATGCGCGTCGAGACACCAGTCGCGCTTAAACACCAAGCCGTGTATGCAACTTAGTCTCGAGGGAGCAATTTGTAGGCATAAAAAAAATTAAATAAGTGCCACGTCACTAAATAATTTAAGTTAATTAATGTTGGCTAGTCTAATTAATTAATTTAATTATTTGGTCCAAACGATCACCAAGTCAACGGCCCAATGAAGTATCAAGTCAACGGCCCGATAAGATTATCAAGTCAATGGCCCAGTGGACTATCAAGTCGTCAACTTAAATAGACTGCCAAGTCATCGGTCAGAGTTCAAAGCCCATCTGTTGACTCAAGAGGGCTATTAATCCGTAATTCCTAAAAGAGAGGGGAGGCTCCTCCCTATAAATATAGCTCCATCCCCCCTCATTCGGGGATAGAAAATTCTCTCCTACAGAAGACTCTCTGAAAAGAGACAACAAGCACATCAAAAGGTGTCGTTCGCTCTAGAGATTGAAGTATACACTTAATCGAGATTCAAGCTATTTCGATCCTCTATCAAGTCGCAAACAAGAGATCGAATCAGAGGAGTTTCATTTGTTCATTTGTAATAAAATATTCAAAGATTGTATCCATTTTTATTATAAATACAAAAATTGAATTTGTTCCATATTTCTTATCTTAATTCGATTTAGACTTGAAATTTGTGGTTACAATAGCGTCTTGGAAATACTAGATGGAATTTCCATTTTAAATCAGTATGTAACTTAATTAAATTTTATGGCCCTACTCGTTCGATATTTGGTGATTTAGCTATTAATCGAGGATCTTCATTTTCTCAATGAAGGGATGCCAAAAATGCCCTTAACCACTTAATATCATTTGAGTTTGTATTGATTTGACATGTAATGAAGGAGATCAGGGTATTACAAAAGAACCTTGTCAAGCTTTGCAATCGAAGTCCCAAGATATCATAAATGCTATGCACTTGGTCTTAACTACCAAACAACTACTTCAAAAGTTAAGAAATGATGGTTGGGAAGCTTTATCGGATGATGTAAAATCATTTTGTGAATAACATCACATTTTAGTTCCTTATATGAATGCTCCTGATGTTGATGTTCTTTGATCAGTTCACTAGCGAAAACCCACTATAACATTGGAACATCATTTTTGAGTCAAAATTTTCACATCTGTTGTTGATTAACAACTTGAAGAACTAAATAGTAGCTTCAGTGAACAAACTACAGAGTTGCTTGGTTTAGTACAACTTTGAATCCTAAGGATGGTTATAAGTCGTTCAAAATTAATGACATATGAATTCTTGTCGAGAAATATTATCCTAAAGATTTTTCTAAGCAAGAGCAAATCCAATTGAAATATGAATCGCAACATTATGAACTAGACATTTCAAGTCATCCAGATTTGCATAACATGAGCAGTATTGTTGATCTATGCAAAGGGTTGACGATGACTGGAAAATCTGAAAGCTATCCTTTGGTTAATAGACTGCTTCACTGAGTTCTAACTCTTTCGCTTTCAACTGCTACTACTAAAAAAGCCTTTTTTGCTATGAAGATTACCAAAACAAGCCTTTGTAATAGATTGGAAGATGATTTTTTAACAAATTATGTGATTGTTTATATTGAGAAGGAAATTGCTAAAAACGTCCTAGTAGACATAACAATAGATGATTTTTACAATAATCAGATATGATTTTTTTTGGTCCAGTTAAAAATACATGTGTTTTTATATCTTGTTCTTTCTAACTTTTTTTTTTTTCAAAAACATTTTGAATGATGGATGCAGGTGTATATGCTTTTTTCCAATAACTACATATATGAATAAGCAAGCCCAATACTAAGTGGCAAAGTCTTGTGCCATGAATAATGTATGTTCTCTTTTCATTATTTAGGTTAACTATTCTAAAGTATTTATTTTTAAATGCTTCTATATAGTATAAAGTTTATGTTTAGCCGCCTTAATATAAATTCCTGGCTCCGCCGCTGCTCTTAGGAATAATGGATGTAGCCTCACATTAGCCCCTTTATCTCCCCCTAAACCTGTCAAAATCAAGCTGGGGAAGGAAAGTGAGAAAAGCCTCTATAAGAGTGAAACACGGGTTGAGCATATGACTAGTAAAAGTAAGCTTTAAATTGCCTTGCTAATGGAAAAGCAAAACACAAGTGAGGAAGTGAACCCTTTACTCTCTATGATTCCAACACCCCTCTTATGCTAATGGTGATGAGCTCATGCATAGATTCACTTTTGGAAACCCATTGCCAAGCAAACCAACCTTGGATGTAGAGTTAAGTGAACTTGGTCAATCCATGAGTGACACTCTTGAGTCTATTAAGTTAAACTGATCATGTGATGACTGCAGCAATATCTTCAAAAATTCTCGTGAATGTAAAGGATTTGAGGAAAAATTTGTCTCAAAAGTGGGCACTTGATGCAGAGAAAATCACCAGGTTCAAGGTTGTCCATCATGCTATGGCTTCGACTGAAGAGCCTCCCTTAATTGCTCAAGGAAATGGAGCTTTCGGCAAAGATCCTCCTAGGCCTGTGCCAAGCTAGGGCTTTAAATAAGGGCCTAAGTTAGCATTAGGTAGGTGGTAAGACAATTAGTAGCCATGAATAAGGAGTCTAGGTAGTTATCCTCCAAAGCCACTTCTTAATTATTTTCCTATTTTTTGATCTTTAACTTCTAGCTTCGTTTTGAGTTGGTAAAAGGGGTCTGATTTTTGCTAAATACACATAAATAGATAGCCCCAGATCTCTTTTTTTTTTTTCTTTTCAAAAAGCTATGGCTAAGCTTCATATTCCAAGCATCAAGCGAGTTATGAAACTTAAATTGAGTAAGGGTCATTGCAGTTCTGGATATGCATAATTTTGGCATGAGCTTAAATAGGCTATCAAATGGGTAATTTAAGAATTAAGCTTTTATGGATAGTTGATAGACACTTTGGGATGGTGAGGCTATCATTAAACAAGTATAAAGGCAGAAAATCTAGCCTTGCATTTGTATCTGGTGGTTCCCTTTTTTCCTTTGTTTTAATTGTATAACTGGCTAGAGTTTCACTAGTTATTTTCTTTGTAATTCTATTGGTTAATATAAAACTTATAGAGGAGGGCACCCTACTATATAATAACTTGATTCCTTGTATTATATTTAGATTTTGATTATTGAATAAAAAACATGGTGCTTGTTATCTCTCTACAAAATCTCATTTTCTTTATCTCATTTTGAGAGTAGCTATGGTGAGTCTTCCATTTATTTTAATCTTTGGTGCCTAGGATTTATGAGGTTGAATGGTGGGTTGATTAGTCTAGGTAGTGGCTTAGCCTTTATCTTAGATATATCTTCTTTTAATTGTTGTTGATTCTAGTTTCCACAAATAAAATCCACAAAATTTATTTGCCTTGGGTTTGGTTGCTTGTTGGAGTTATAATCTTGTTCATCTCATTGTTACCCTAGCGGATTGCTCTTGGATCCTCTTGTCGATTTGGTTCATCTTCTATATATTAGAAGATCATATACAAGTCTAAACCAATATGTGCTCAAAAGGTATTCTCACATGCTTCAGCTATACTTAAGGTGTCTCCTACTTTTATAAAAGTTTTATTTTGAGGTTATGACGAGGACAGGATGTATGGGGTAGAGTCCCCTTTCTCACTAATTTTTCAATTCTATAGTGGATGACCGACATTTGGTCTAGCTAAGAACCTTAAAGAAGCGTTGCTTGGGATGCAATCCCTTTTCCTTTTATTTTCTTTTCTTGGTTTTTAGGTACCTTTGGTGTGTGCTTTTACATGAGGCCCAATCCTTTGTTGTCATCATATGTCTTTATTGAGGGTAATGCATTGTTTACATATAGAAGAGGGCCATTTTTCATCTTAGTTGAAGCATATTTTGCATGAAAGGATTCTTGCATATATTACATTAGCATTGCATATAGGTTATTTAGGTTACATGTTTATGTTTGCATTTAGACTTGGGTTTATGAAGGGGAGCCTTGGAGCAACAGTACAGTTGTCTCCGTGTGACCAAAAGGTCATAGGTTCGAGCCATGGAATCAGTCACTGACAAAGTCAGGTTAGGCTGCTTACAATTCACCCTTTGGGGTGTGACCCTTTCTGGAACCCTGTGTGAATACGGATGCTTGTACACCAGACTGCCCTTTTTTAGACTTGGGTTTATATTTCAAAAAAAGAAAAAAAAAAACCCTCTAATGTTGTTTCTCTAGGCATGGTAGTTTACATGAGCTTGACTGACTTTCAAAGTGTCACCCCTTTTTGGTGTCAAAGCTTTTGTGAAGGTGTTATGAATGTCTCTTGTTTTGGCCACTTAACTTGATTGAGAATCATGTTGCCCCTCAAGAGTACTTAGCTCTAATCTTGGCACATGGACTTCATTTTATGAGCCATATAAGGTATGGTAGCTATTTTGTCAAATTGAGCCTTATTTGAGGTAATCATTATATTTAGTCTCATGTTTTTTCATGTGAGTAACTTTTCTATGTTGCATCTCTACAGTTTGCCTAGATATTGTTTAAATTCACATTTCACATGTGCATGATTGATGATGTGATAAATACATTCTTTCTTTAGACATTTTAGCCACATTGCCAAATAGCCTACCATTGTGTTTAGACAGGCAAAAATTGACCCGATCCGAACCCGCCCGAAAATTTTAGGTTTTGAACATGATTTTCTCGACCCGAACCTGAACCCATCAGCTTGACTCGAACATTATATCCTCAGTTTTTGATTTTTCTCTAATTTATCCTCTTAACAATAATGGTTAGTCATTTTTATTGGATAGTTTAAAAAGACATTGTATAATTATTGCGTCTATTTACAAATTAAACGATAATAACCTTATTTTTTCTTCTCCATTCTCTAAAAATAATATCGTACACAAATTTTAAATGAAAAAAAATTAAAAGTGAGTATAAAATTACATGAAATAATTATCTATTCTTTTAAAAAAAGTTAATTTAAAAGAAGACAAGCATTAAAGATGCATAAGTCATACCATTATATACTTAGTTAAACAAATATGTCTAATTATTTTTTAAGTTAATTAATTTGTAATAATTTAAAATTTTGATGTTATAACTGCAAGATAATGTCTCTTGCATCTTTTGTTCAATTTTATTTCGTTTCTGTTATAACTAGTCTTGATCTATGACGCTAGTGGTAGAAAAATGGCTAGTCATATTCATATTGGGGTCAGTCTATTAATAAAGGTTTATCTGATTGGACATTGATAGGTTAGTTAATAAAAATATCAATTTATTAAATAGGTTATTAGCGGTCAAACTGCTAAAACTCATTAAAATACTCTAGACGGCCTACCCCGTAAACAGCCGACCCGCTATTGACCTTCTTTCAATGTACAGGTCGATCTACCCAAAATGAAGTGGGGCTTGATTCATTGCCCGCCCATGCAAGATATTCATATATTATAATAAAAAGGTTGAATACTTTTAATATTTTTTTAAGAAATTACAATGATTATGCTTTTTCATTAAATAATGACATTTTTGAGTAATAAATATGTAAAATTTTTGATTTTGAAAAAAGAAAAATAACTCATAGAAAAGGCGTTGTAAACCCATTGGGTTGATCCGAAACTCGTAAAACCGAAATACACCAGCCCATATTTTATCCTAACCCGAAATACACCCGACCTATATTTTACCCAAACCCGAATACACCCGACCCGTATATAACCCGCCTGCCTGAACTGACAGGTCTAATTGTGTTATATGTTTAATCTCCCTTGCTAGCCACTTTGAGATTATATCTAGTTTTGTTTTGATCCCTTCCATTTGTGCTCTTGGCGAAACACATTTTCCTTATCATTAACCAAGGCTTGAGATTTTCACTTCAAATATTTATCGTAGGTAGTATTTGGGGTCATTTGAGGTTACGGTTAGTTGGAATGTTGGCTTGATGAGGGAATGATGGAACTGTACATTTGGATTGTTCCCCTCTTGTACAGATTGTGCACATCTGTGGATTTGGTAATGAGTTGACAATTAATAATTGAATGCCCTTCTCTAGTTAAAATTTCCACTCCATTTTCAAAAAAAAAAGGGAAAAAAAGGAAAAAAAGAGAACAAGAGAAAAATGTGAATAAGTGATTTCCATATGTGACTTATATGTAGCTTGTGTTCATTATTTTGTCGAATTGGGGGGCGTATATTCATTGTATTGATGGGCATGGAAGCAGGTGTTCTATGTTTACTTGGCTATTGCTGGTTGCTCCTAGTTTACTTGACTACCACCTCCAAATGTCCTAAAGGATTTGTCCACTCCTTCCCTTGACCTTTTTAGCCCCGTTATAACCCATGTAAAGACCTCTTAATCATTATATGCACATTACATTCGTAGTAGTGAAAAATTAGAGAGTCTTCTCAAGCATATGGTAGATGAAATCTTTAATCGAATCTTGAGTGAGCCCATGCTTTGTTTGATACATATGAGCGAGAGTAGTTCAGATCTTTTGAAAGAGAGGTTCTACCAGTTCATTTGGCTCTATTATTTTCCATGTGTTTGCATGTCGTACTTTGTGGTTCTTTAGGGTGATCATATTTTATGTCGTGCTTATGGTTGTAACTTCTTTGAAATCATTCACCTTCTCCTAATTTTAAAATATTTTATCTATGATTTAGGGTTTCCATTGGTTGTTACTCTTATTTATGATGTGCTACTTGTTCCCTAAGATGAGAAGGTCTACCTTTGATACGTAATGCATCTCGTCTTGTTGATTTGTCTTAAGTTTAGCTTTTCTTGGGCACAAGCAAATGATTAAGCATGGGGGAGTGGTGAATGCCATATTTGCATAGATTTAAGAGTCACGTGCTTGTATTTTACGGGATAATTATAAAAGTTTATGATGTATTGCTGCAGATGTTGATCAAAGAGAGGTCGCAATAATTTAGGGCTTTGTTGGATGAAAAAAAGAGTTTAGAGGCCTAAATAGTATCCAACATAGCTTACCTATGGTCCCCAACATGGCCTAGAAGTTAAAATGGGTCGAACCAAGAAAAATAGAAGAAATTAGGTAAGACACTATAGAACACAACCTGTCCGTGTTGAGGAACATAGCCCCCTAGGACACGGTCAACCAGTGTTGCCAGACACGAGTCTTACCAGGCTGGCTTTTACACAGCTATTTGGTTTTCCTACATTTTTTACATTTGGCTGGAAGATTTTATCTATATAAGGCTCATTTTCTAGCAATTCTAGCATCTGTCTCTTCCATCATTATTCTATTGCATTGTCATTAGAGATTTAGAAGAACTATGAAAAGGTTGAAACAAAATTCAAAGGATTTCAAGTGAAGGCTGAGAGATCCTCAAGCGGGTTCCAGAGAATAAGCACTCATCTCTTCCCTTTTTCTGTATCTTTTTCCTTAGATCATAAGATGCATTTAGAGTTGCTAGCTTTGATTGCAATAATGTGTTTAGTTTCGTTGGTGATCAGTTTCTTTAATTTAGGGGTTTCTAAATCAAACCTATGTTGTTAATTTTGCTAGTTTGAACTTTCTGTGCTTGAATCTTTGCTTGGTTGTTTCAAACAATTCTATAAGTTTGATTGATATTATGAGATTTCTAGCAAATTTCTTACATGCATGTTAGGTATTCAATGAAGTACTAAAAGGTGAAGATTAGTAGTAGATTCCAAGGACTAGACTTGATTTTATAATTCCTAGAGAAAGGGTTGTGAATAAGGTAGTCTTATAATAATCTTACACTTAGAACTTGATTCTAAATTTCTTTGGAAGTTCCTTGACATACTTTCCTTAGTTAATGAAAATGTCATCTTGACATTATTTGATTTGTAGTTTAAGGAAGAAGTTTAACTCTCCCATCATAGTCATCTCAAATTCCTTACCCATAAGCTTAGAGGATTCTTTGGACAAGGATTCATTAGTAGCACCAAATAATATATCATCAATATATATCTACACGAGTAGGTAATCATTCCCCTTCATTTTAATAAATAAGATTTTGTCAATTTGTCGTCTTTTAGAATGACTTCTGAGTAAGAATTAACTATGCTTCTCATACCACGCCCTAGAAGTTTGTTTCAATCTGCTACGTGTGAAAATATGACTAAGAAATTCTCAGTTTTACAAAACTAATGAATTGTTCAACATGAACCTCTTCTTGCAAATTTCTATTCAAAATGGACATTTCATATTCATTTAATATAGTTTGGTGCCCATGAAAAATGCAAATGTAAGTAGCATTCTAATCACCTCTAATCTAGCAATACGGATAAAGGTCTCATCATGGTCAATTCCTTCTTCTTAGTTATAAGCCTTAGCCAATAAGCTAGAGTTACTTCTAACCACATTACCACGCTCATCTATCTTATTTCTAAACACCCATTTAGTTCTAACAGTTGGATGGTTCTTGGGTCGGATGGTCAAAAACCAAACTTGATTTCTTCTAAACTTGTTGAATTCTTCTTACATAGCTAGGTTCCAATTAGGGCTTCAAGAGCCTCCAAAGGCCCCTTAGGTTCTATAATAGAAACAAAAATAGAGAAAGCAGATAAATTTCTAAGTGAAGAGGAAGTCCTTACAACAGAGTTGATGTTTGATATGATGTTGTTCATAGGATGGTGTGCAAGAAATATGTAGCCTCCTTAGTTCCTGTAGATTCTGATGAGTTCATGTTTTTTATTTTGTCTCTTGTATTTCTTCTTGCCTTACCTCAGAGTCTTGAGTGTTTTCAATTTAAGGGATCTTGACAGTATCTTCAAATTGGTTTAAGGTGACGTTGAGGTAGACTCTTAGTTGTTTGCTTCGTTAGATTCAATTCTATCTTCTTCTTGGTCATCATGTATACTGAATTTGAGATCTTGAAATGAAGTTGAGATGACAACCCCATCATTATTTTCATCAAATACCCCATGGATGGTTTCTTCAACCACCTTAGCTCTCTTGTTATATACTCTATATACTTTCCTTTGTTGAGAGTATCCAACAAAGATACCTTCATAACTTCTTGTATTAAATTTTTAAGATTTTCTTTTCCATTGTTGTGAATGAAGCACTTGCAGCCAAATACGTTGAAGTATGAAATCTTTGGCTTCTTTCCATTAAAGAGGTCATAATGTATTTTCTTTAAAATATGTATGATCATGCATCTGCTAAGGACATAATTGGTAGTGTTTCCGCTTACAATTTTAGCGTATAAGCACTTTGAAATATCATTTTCACATAACATTATTTTCGCTATGTTTTCCAAGGTTCTCTTTCTTCCTTTTAACTTCCTGATTATGTTATGGAGTCCTTAGAGCTAAGAAGTTATGTGATATACCCATTTAATTGCAGAATTCAATATATTGTCCTTTGAACTCAGTTGCATGATCACTTCTTGCAGGTTGAATTGGTAGTCCTTGAGTGCTCATTGCCTGTTAACAATACTTGGCAAACACTTTAAAAATATATGTTTTATCTTTTAGGAAGAGCACCTAGGTGGACTTGAAATAATCACCAACAATAACAAATGCACATTTATTTCCACCAAGTTTTCACAATCTTATAGGACCACATAAATCCATATGTAATAATTCAAGGGGTCTGGTAGTGAAAACAGCTTTTAGGGACTTGAATGAAGCTGTAACTCGTTTACCTTTTTTCCATGCACTACAAACTTGATCTTTATCATACTTACGCTTGGGAAGACCTCTTGCCTGACCTTGCTTAGATAACTTATTAATAATATGCATGCTAGCATGACCCAGATTTCTATGCCATAACCATGCACCATTAGTAGCAGCTTTAAAATATGCAATGTTCTTGGGATTAACATGATCACGATCAATAGAAAAACATGTCCCACTCTAGATCCAGACAAAGTAATGTTTCCAATTTTAAGGCTAGAGACATTAAATTGGACATACTTAAAGGTAACTTTTTTCCCTTTTTACATAATTAAGAAATGCTGAGCAAATTTAAGTTTAAGACCATTTACCAAGTAAACATTCTCAATTGAATTAGAGGTATTTTTGTTGACTTTTTCCAACTCTAATGATTTTTTTTTTTTTTTTTGGGTCTCCAAATGTTACTTTGTGTTGATTAAATTCTTCAAGTTTTGAAAATAGTATAGCATCACTAACCATGTGCCTTAACCATCCACTATCAGGTACTATAGATCAGTGTTTAACTTGAAACAAACTTGCAAATCAAACATCAAACCTTTCTACCTCCCTTACCTTGAAATATGTGCAGGATACATCATCATTTTCAAGGCCTTGTCCCCTAGGGTACCCGAACTTGAACAATTCTAGGGCTACATCTAGTGTGATCTTTAATATGCACAGAAGTTTCTCTACCATCGCTTTTGGTTATAGTTACTTTGATATCTTTTTCCTCAGCCTTGAATGACTAGAGTGTTTTTAAAAAGCATTTTCAGTGTGCCTTGAACTGCCCATGCCTTCATGAGTAGATGTCATTTAGCAAAGAAGTTCTGGCATCATTTTCTTGCATTGCAAGGATCATATCCAAGACCTTCTTTGTTAAAGTATACACTCTGAAGTCCAAGTAATCTGCCTCAGGTTTCTTGTTCCCTCAGGAGTTTTGCAAGATATTTTCCAAAATCTTCACACTGAGTGTTGAGCCTTCCAATCTCATCTTCAGTTTCATAAAACTTGTTAGTCAGCTCAAGATTGAGTTTTAAAATACGCTCATTTTCATTTTTCAATCTTTGCAGTTCTTCTTTGAGAGTTTCAATATCCTTTTCAGAGTCATTCCATATCTAATAGAATTCATCATAGAGTTCCAAAAACTATTTGTTCATCTATTAAAGAACAATTTCATCTTACAAACTTTCCTTTTGTATATTTCAAAAAATTAATTTATTATTAAGGGATTTAATTTTAAAAATGTACTCTTCTTTATCATTCACCCCATGTATGATAACCTCAATTAAATCATTTTTAGAGATTTTTGAGAAAAGAGATTTTACCTACTGTGTGGATGTGCTTTCAGCTACCTTGGGTACTGATTTGCAGTACTCTACAAATTTTGACTTTTCTTTTGATTCCTTTCCATTTTCCATGAAGCGAAGGTTGGCAACATCATCATCTTCTTCTTCACTATCACCGGAGTCACTGTCACTCTATGCAATTATCACCACCGTTTTGGCCTTTCCTTTAAATTTCTCCTTTTCATCTTTATTTTTAAAAACAATTATCATCCATCATCATGTGTCCAAGCTGGCCACAACCAAAGAAGAGAATTATGTTAGTTTCAAGGTTCTAAGTACAAGATATTTACCTTCGTTGTATTTCAAGGATGATCCTCTTCGAAGCTTCTTGGATTCAAAATTCTTCTCCTTGAGTATTTTGTGGTAGCCTCTAGGTAACATGACTATTTCATCATCTGATGCTTTATATTCTTTTAGGGTTCTTGATTGTAGTTGTCAAGGCTATCCTTATGTCAGAGGTTTTTTCTTTCTCTCTTTGGAGGTGGATCTCATAAGTTATGAGTTTTTCAACCAGATCCTCTAGCTAAAAAGTGTTCAGGTTCCAAGCCTCTTCAATGGCTCTGACCTTGGCTTTCCATTTGTTCCTTAGGAGACTCCTTAACAACTTCCTCACCATCTCTTCATTTGAGTAAACTTTTCCAAGAGACTTGAGGTTGTTGATGACGTCAGTGAATCTGAGATATATCTCCTTTATACCTTCATTAGAAAGCATCTTGAAAAGCTCATATTGGTAAACATAGATGCTTATGTTTGATTTTGTTATTTGACTTATGCCTTCGTATGTGGCAACTAAAGTGTTCCACACTTCAATTATTGTTTCATGAGCAGAAATTTGGTTAAACGCATTAGTATATAAAGATGAAGCATTAGGTGGCTTATAGTGTTTCTACACTCTCAGATGCTCTTAAAGGGTGTACTGACCAATGGCTTTTTTAGCTCTTTAGTGCCAACTATGTGTGTGATTTTGGTTGGAGCCCTTGATACTGTGTTCCATAAGTCATAGCTTCGATCCATCAGTCAAATCTACATAAGTCTCTTCCGATATGCAAAGTTAGATCTAGAAAATAATAGAGGTCAAGAAATGGATCTACGTTAACGGATCTCAGCCAATCCTGAGGAAGACATTACTCTTTACTCACTCGATGATTAAGTCATAAGAAGTGAGACTAGTTCTAATACCAATCATTGGTCCTAGGTAAGCTTAGCCACCTTAGAGGGGGTTGAACAAGGTGATCATATATATTCTTAAGTTGGAACTTAGCACAGGATACAACAAATAATCCCAAACTCAAGCTTGCTGAACAATGAAGCCAAGGACACAAGCGAGCAGATCAAGGAACTTGAATAGTATGAGAATCATGCAGAAAGTAAAGCATGCATTCAAGAGGTTCAACCCTCCAACTACGCTACCTGCCTGCCTAAAGTCCCTTACTTATGATTCAACCACTTGAATTAATCTGCTGAGATTCATATAATTTGTAAGCATTAACTCAAGGACCTTAACTACAACACACTCTTCAAGACCTCTCTTGAAGTGATTTATCCTAAGTCCCCACTTAGAAAGGATGATACTCCCAGTCAACCCTCTTGTTTATAAGTAGGATTCTCATAACTCTCTTGCATTATAAAGAACCTTAAATGTGCATACAAGATTATAATGATTTGAAGATGACCTCTTAAGAATAAATAGTACTTAGAATATGAATTAAGCTCTTTGTTCTTGTGTGTTCTATGCCCTCCTTTAGCAAGGTCACTATTTACAGGCAATGAAAATAAGACCATCAGAGGATGCGAAAGGTGTCGTCGCTAGATGCTTTAGGATATTACATTGAATGCTTCTCTCTAATGGCTACCAACTTCTTCAAGGGTGTTGACGTCCACACACTTTTTCGATAATAGCTTACTCAATTCTTGGTGTATTATGTCTTGAAGATGTAGTTCTTTAACATTCAATTAATGTGCTCGACATTGCACTCCTCTTTTGTGAAGACACAAACCACTCTTTTAATCTTTGATGTTGACTTTCTCTAATTCTGGTGTAGTTAACCTATGGCAGTCCCTCTTAACAAAATTGACATTCTCTAATTCTCTAATTCCAAGCTTCCCAAATGTAACTGGCTATTATATTATAAAAACTATAAAGTTGATCTTGCTTTTTAAAGATTGTTCATTAGATAATTAAGAAGATTACTAATTGATTAAATTATTAGTAATTTAGTTAATCCAAATTAGCATCTTATGGTAAATTATGACTTCTTAAAGGACAAAACACATAGCCAAATTTTTAAGTATGTAATCAACAAATTTTACACCAAAATTTGTGCTATGTCTCCTTATCATAGAATTGCAAGTTACAAATAATTTAGAATTTATCAATTAGATATGCAAATTCCAAACCCAAATAATTAACTAGAGAATCATAAAGTTCATTTTCAACTCGATTCAAGTTGTACCACTTTATTACTTTGATAAGGATTCATTAAAGGCAAGCATGTCAAAGTCCTTGAAGATAAAAGTTCAAGGTAGTTGAATCCAAGGTTTGAAGCTCTAGGCAATCAAATACCCAATGATCTTGTTAACCAAGTTACTTATAAATAATTAAGCACATAGAAAGGATTCAAGCACTTGTTCAAACAAGATCTAATAACCGTTTATCTTTATGAAAAATGTGCCTTGAGATAAAAACTCATATAATGCATATGTTCACATCACATTGCGGTGATTGTTCAAAATCTTAATATCAGGTAATCCTACCTTCATCTCGGGAGCCATGCTCCTGTAACTCGCCCAAATCTTATGCTTTAATATTTAGTATTTTATGGTTACAATTGGCTTCTACTAAGTCCAAATTTTCACTTTCAAAAATTCCCCACCCAACCCAAGTCAAAATCTATTAAAATTTTCAAATATTTTTCAAACCCTCTTTTAGTTCAGGGTAACAGAGCTAGATGGTCCCCATGCCAGATACCTTTTTTCAAAAACTTTGTTTTACTAGACTGAAATCCCTTTCAGTTGTCCCTCTGATTTAGGGGTCACTAAAAGAAGTAAAATTATTTTTTGTTACTTTTTGACAAAATTGGCTGACAACTCTATTCGTATTAATTTTCTTAAGATTAGAAAAAAGCTGGTTTTGGCTTCAAGGCAGAACAGGGATAGTTTGTGTTCCTGGGCCAGGAACCCATTCATGTTCCTTGGTCAAGAACTCTATCATGTTTCAGGTCATGGTCCTTACAATTGTATGCTCCATCAAACCATTAGTTGTTGGATCGAACGCAGAAATGAAGAACTGATACCATAAGCTAGGCGCCTCAAGCAAATGAACAATCTTATACAAAAATGAACACATGAGTAGGTATAAGGCCTAGGTGCATCAAACTAGACTTGATGTTAGCATATCGACTAATTTGAAATCTATAATTTTTTGATTTGATGGTACTTTCAAAGATACATTATTTCCTACTATCATCTTGGATAATTTTACATTAGCTAGATGGTCATATGATTTTAGATAATCTAACAAGTAGAAAAGAGTTTCAATACATGTATAACTTGATGTTATGTGTCCTTGATATCCATTATTCATATGTGTTAAATTCATATTTGATTTTACTAGTGTAAATGAGTTGAGCCAACTCATGAGGGCTTGCAAGGCAACTCAGTTAGGGACCTAGCAAACCTGGTTTGAAACAAGCTCGAATAAGTGGGCTTTGAGCTCATCATACAAGTTATTAAGCTGAGCCTAGCCTAGGGAAGTATGGACTTATGATACAATTTCAAAAGTTAAATTATACTACAATGATAAATTCCATTCCTTTTCTTTATTATTGTTGCCTCATCCCAATGAATTTTCAATTTTGTGTCATTATTTATCCAAGATACAATTTTTTTTCCTATTTACCGCATTTGATTTTGATCATTTTGTAGCATAACAAGAACTAGTGATAACAAGCGAAGTATGGACCTTTTAAGGTTTGCGCGGTCTCGTGAGCTACGGCAAGCTAAACACTAAACCCAAATTTTAGGGTTAAGCGAGCTTAACAAGTAGTTCAAGAGCCGATCTCTAGCTGATTATGCTCAGGCTCAGCTCAGCTTGACTCATTTCCACTCATATTTGATTATTGATTTCACATAAAAAATTTAGAGAATTCGTTTTCAAAGTTGAAATGGTACGATTTAGCTAAATGTTAACATTATCCAAACTAGTCCATAAGTTATATATATGTTTCTTTTTATGCTTCTAGCTGATTTCAACATCCTCATTAAAAGTACCCTTATATTGATTACCTGTATGATTTATAATAGCCAAAAACTAAAAATAAAAAATTACAAACATTTCACTTAGACACAAGAAATTAAAAACTAACATTAAAAAAAGGATGCTATTTGTTGTTAATATTTAAATATGTAAAAGGTTCATAAAATGTGAGAAAAAGAATTGGTACATGTAATCTTAAGTAAAGCATCAGGTAGTGAATTTGTGATATAGAGGACACATTAGTCACGTGACAGATTTGTGCGAAATTTGCATAATAGTTTTGTTCTAAAACAAAGGCAATTCGCCAGTGTTATTGCTGTTGTGTTAGGTCTACTTTATGTGTCCTCTTTTTAGCCAATAAAATATGTTCACTCAGCATTTACTTGTCCGCACTCAAACCTGTTTGCTTCTTTTAGCTAGTAATAAACTCTCTCTCCATCCCTCGCTAACGGAGGCTTTGCTTCAACCCTCTCTCTTGTTCCTTCTTTCTACTCCTCTCTAGCACATTGAGTAGATTATTAGACCAAATTCTACTTCCTTTATCACTTGACAACACCATGTCGATAGTTCTTCCTCCACAACTCCACAAGATGCTTGCTTCTTCACCTTCCCTGCAAACAAGTTGGGCTTCTACTATATTGACAACAATCTCAATGGCCCTTGATCAACACTACACTAATGGTTCACTCAAATTTCCGTTGATTTCTCTATTTTTAATGGTTTCTTATTTTTTGTTCTTCCTTAAGCTTTGACATGATGTTTTCTTAATTTATCGTTATGTTTGAAAATGGTGACATGAAAAAGAAAAGAGAAAATCAATGATAGATTTTTAAGGAGAATGATGAAGATTGAAGAAATTGGACATGAGGAATCCACTTTACGTTGAGCAATTCAAAGTCAATCCCACATAGATTAGGTGAAGCTAGTGAGTATTATTTCCTCAAGATAAGCGAAGCGGATCAAAACATGAGATTGAAATTAAAACAATCAACTATATAATTTAAATAATAAATAATCATAGAATTAAGCAAAACAACCAATCACCAAAACCACACATCAATGAAGCACTTCTTTCTTAATTGATTGTTTTAAAGCCGATAATCGAAGCATCACAATCCTCTTTCAAGGTGAAGTGAAATACTTAAACCTAACAAATTACAATTTTTCAAGAACTCTTTATTCGTTTCGATTCATTAAGTATGCGATTATCAACCTAGCTTTCTTGCACGGTGACTTTTTCTCAAGTAATCACACAAACAAGTCAAACATGGCATTTCAACATCAGATTTCACCTTTACTTTATCTAATGTCCAGGCCATGCAAAAAAACGATCAAGTTTCTTAACCAAATCCATACTCTAATACTTGATAAAACAACCTAACAATTCCAACGTAGCCAAATGATCAATAGAAGATTATATTCAAACACAAGTTCAACATAATTCCAAGATGAAAACTACAATTCTAACATGAATTAACACAATCTAATCTATCAATCTGGAAAGAAATAGATATATTGGAGAAAAGAGAATTACTCAACTCGAACGCATGCTTTATTGATGGCAAACCCAATCTCGCTTGCTCATGAATCTCCCTCTTTTGCTTGCTCTCCTTCACTCTAAAATGGAGTCTAATTCTAATCTATATGGTGGAAAGGATGGTAGATTGAATGATAGAGATGTATGAGATACGGGCCAAAATGGCCAAAGTCAAGCATGTCAACAACCAGAACTATAGAAAAATTAACAGTCGCACTTGAAGGAAGGTGCCATGGACCGTGGGTCCCACCACGGGCTGACCACGGTGCCCACTGAAGATTTCAAAATGCTGCAAATTTCGTTCTATTGTTGAGCTGGTCCAACTAACTGAGGAACCCAATTCCTCTCTTACATAACCAGTTCAAGCCAATTTTAGGCTGTTTGTGGTCGATTCCAGTGAAATTATGGTCGATTCTTGGCCTCTTACTTCCTCTTTACTTATTTTGCGAGCACACACAGGTTTTCTTAACTAGAATATGTAAAATTTCAATCAAAAATGCCAAACACGAATATAAAGTAGAAAATGGGCATAAAATCACTAAAACTACCAACTTATCCAAAAAATACAAGCACAACCTTCCAAAAGATCCGATGCAAATTAGGCACTTATCATAGCCAATATACTTTTTTAATTAAAACTTGAACATGATTTTTGTTTTTTTGGGTTAAAATGCTTGAAATAGCAATGAACGGAGAATAGTACTCACATCGTACAAGAAAACCAACCATGCTCAAATCGACGTTAAGGAGTTCATTGATGTCTATCAAGAAGGTAAAATTTAGGCGTGATATACATCAAACTTGAGACAAATTGGACCAAAAATTTGGCAAAATCTATTCTTCCTAGAATTAATAGCACTCACGAAGAAGAGGAATAGCAAAATTTGGCAAAATCCGTTTTTAATTTTCGAATTTATTTTCTAGTTTCACAAATTATATAATTTGGATTTTTAGTTGTTAATTTAAGGGGAAGATCTTCAATTTAGAGAGATAACCACTAGAATTGTATTCATCCCCTCATTAATGACCGTCTTTCTCATTCTTCCTCCATTAAAGTGGGAAAACCAAGAAAAATTTCCTAAAAAACACTAACAAAAACCAAGAAATTTTGATGGAAAATTAACATCCCACAAAATAATAGCAAGAAAAATATAAAACACAAGAAAAATAAATCAATAATTAATCGGTAATATCTTGGGGGATATTGTATATAACCTCTAACTTCTAAGTAGTACTCATATTCATCCTCTGTTTGGATCATCCCCCTAAAAAGAAGAAAGACCCTAAAATATTTTTGCAAATCTAGGAGAAGAGATTAACTTGTAATCAATGGGGGTAATTGAAATAAATATTATCAACCCTTCTTGAGTTTTGAACTCTTCAATATTTGTGGAAAGAAAATCAACCCATACAAATATAAATAGAGAATGAAAATAGTATAGAGAAATAGGGAGCAGAAATATGAACAAAAAAGGGCATAGTCTTTTTTTTTTTTTTTTGGGGGTTCCTGGAGATAACATTGATTTCTCTTTACCTATTTTCCACCCCCTCTTCTATTCTTGTGACTAAAGAGAAGATAAGGGAGGCAAGGGAGAGTATGTTGGGTGAGCGGGATTGGTGGCTATTCCGAGTGGCTAAAGGCAGTAGCAAACAAAGAGGTTTAGCCCCAACTATGTTTAAACTAAGATTACGAAAATAAGGGAGGGAAGAGGAGTAATGGTGGGGCTAGTAGCTGTGTTGGTGTCTAGGGAACGATAGAGGAGCTGATAGCGGTAGGACTACAGTAGTCGGGCTGGGTACAATGGCTGGGGGAGGGCGACACATGTTCTTTGTTAGAAGAAAGAGAAGGGGGGGGAGAGAGAGATAGAGAGAGAAGGGATATGGATGGGTAAGGAGGAGAGATACAAGGCAAAGTAGAGAGGGAGGGTCAAAGTTTGGTTTTTCCAGAAGGACAAAGTAGTTCACTGAACCTTTTTTGTTTCCCTCTTGCCCCGAACTAATGTGGATCCACATAGAACAACACCAAACTGAAGGAAGAAAATCCTTGGGTTGTGTTTTTAATAACAACACTTAAATGTAAATTTCTTTACAAAATCCAACTATTATACAGAAGTCAATAACAACACTCCTTCTTTTTTTCCCTTATTTTGCTCGAATATATTTTGGCGCATCTCATCTAGCTAGGCTTTGAAAACGAAGCTAGGACCTATGAGTATATGAAGCACACTACTCATGAGTTTTAGGCCCCCAATTGTAGCTTGGAGCTTTTAAAAACAAGGATTAATCTAAAATTACCTATGAACTGCCCAACTTGACCCAAGCCAAATCTAGAATAAGCCCCAATATATATAACCTGACCTAATTTGACCCAATTCAAACCAGTAAGTTACCCAACCTTATTGGAACCTAACCCAAATTGACATGATACTGAATATATTCAAAAAATGACCCAAATCCATACGGGCTAACCCAAAGTCGACCTAATTGACCTAGTTGCCGCCCATACTTTTGGCAATCATAGTTTATTTTTTTCAAACTTATTATATGCAATCAATCTAAAACATAAAATATTAATCACGGATGAAAGAAAGTAAAACATTATGTAATGAGCGATCTCCATGTGTCCAGATATCTAGAAATCACTCAATATTAAACACATTTTACGAACAACAACTGAAGTCATAAAAATAGAAAAAAAAAGGATATGTATTCCAATCGAATTAAAAGAAAGAAGATGAAGAAGTTGCAAATTATGAGAATAGAGAATTGGATTTTCTTTTAAGAAAAAAACACATTTAGGCAACATGTCGTAAACACGGGCTAAGTTATAACTAATAGTATTAGGACATTTGACGAAAGAATATGGAATCACCAAAGAATATATTTCATAAATAGATACCAATTTTAAGTAAACAACATTCTAACTTGCTAATTTGATGATATGATAGCTTATTTAACATTTGTGAATTACATAATTTCCTTCAGCTTATCGTAAAATTGGCACGAGTATGATAGTTGAAGCTATTGCCTTATAGTTTTCTAAATTTCGAGAATATTTGTTTTATTTGTGCCAACATCGAGTCATAAACACTTTTATTTATTATTTAAGACGTGGCAACTATCTTATCACATGTAGATAGTATATTTTCCTTCACTTTTCTAATCCTATTGCATACCCGTGATAATTAATATAACATGTAATCAAAATGGCAAATCAAGTGTTGGTGACTTGAATTGGTATATTAAAAATAAATTTTAAGCCAGTTTAGAAAAAATTTAAATTGACCAAACCATAGCAATTTTTTTTTTTAATAGTGGGTCTATAGTTTATCTTTTACATATTAAGTAATGCTTAGAAAATTAATCCTGCTTTAGTATATTGCAATTAAAAGATATAATGTTGTGAATTTTTATATTTTATGATGGACATAGTAATAAGTCTACATCTCTCACAAAAATACAAGTACATCTTATTTTATATTTTTTTGGTCAAGATTAATAAATTCTATTTTTTGTATAAAATTATGGTTTATATAGTTTACAATCTGGATCCGATTTGACAAATTGTAGAGAGCAAACCAAACTTTTTTTAATAATAGGACCAAATCCAAACCATAAAATTATAATTTGGCTTTAGAAGGGAGTCTAACTCTCAACAAGTTTCAACTTTTGCTTACGATCAAGGAAGCTTTCGATCCCATTAATACCTCGATAAACTTAGTAACTTGTCCAAATGTCCACAAGCAACACTTACAATCCATCAATTGGATTTTAGACAATTGTCTTCCATGAAAGGTCTTTAACTCCAAATCACTGAACATCTACGAGTACAAGATTGCAACGTGTGCCTCCATTAACCAGTCATCCTATTAATCTTTGTTCTCTAGTAGAGTTCATCATTACTGTATTGTAATACATGAGGTAGAAGATAACCGCTTATTTTTCTAGCTGCCCCTTAATAGAAGTATTCTCCCTGGAGAGCTACTAGGGTTTCAACACACTTAAAATTACCAAATGACAAGATCAAGAAAGTGATTACCCGACTTTAGCATTTGATGTAATTGGAAAGCTTACCACTCTGTTATTCCGTATTGAAAAGAGTTAATATTTGATAGAGGACATACAAAGGGTTCTCGGATGAAATTGATGTTGGCTCTGGCTGCAAATATTTTAACCGCTTATCCTTGAAATCCATTTCGATAGATAGGAATTGGTTGTAGAACATAATGATTTCATGGTTTCCTTAATTTGAGAATATGTGGTTGAGTCCACGTCTTATTTAGCAAAAAATGTTGATGCTTTCAAGTCATTGTCTAAAAAAATCTTTCTCTTCCATCGTTACAATCTAGCAAAGGCTGAATTTGACACCCAAACTTGCATAGTACTGTGGTTATATTAATAAGAAGTCTCACTTGACTATGAAAGATGGCCTTGTGGGAATAGTGCTTAACTTTACTTTATTCATCTATTCATACCGAACAATAATATGAAATAATACCCTAAGACATGATGTTAATAATCAAATTATGAACACAAGACAATACAACTTGAATAGAAGGTTACATAGAAGTAACTTGAGATCACATGTACCAAAAATTTGACACCAAACACATGATAATATATCAAACTAATGATTATAACTCGTTAACAATAATAAAGAGCACAAGGTCTACAGATAGCCTAATTGGGTTAAAACACGTTAGGGGTTGCCTTAAGAGAAGAAACGCCACATTGCACTAGTCAACAACTGTATAAATGTAGTCCTCTTTCTAAGATACAACAAGCAACCGAACTCCTTCGATGTAGGAAGAGGAGTTCCAGACCATTTAATCAGCTACTTAAAAATAATACTTTCATTACTATGAAATAATTACACGAAAGTGACAACACCAAAAGAGTCTTGAAGCTTGGGAAAACATTTACTAAAAATGCTACCAAGAGTATGAACAAATAGTATTTTAAAAAGAAAGTTAAATAAAATAAAGTATATATTGTTAGGAATTTCAAGCCATCCCCCACAACGGGTAAACCGTGGTGGGCCCCACAGACCGTGGTGGCTCCATGGTGAACCCATGGTGGTGGACACGGTCATGGTATTTGGCTTGGTGGCAGGGACATTTAACAGTGGTGACCACGGACATCCCGTGGTCTCCTTCATAGTCCGTACGGTTATTTCTGGTATTTTCATCCGGATTGATGTCTCCTCAACCAAACGATGTGTCCTTTCAAGAAATACCTGCCACAACTAATGCCTCCTCAAGTTCATGAGGCATCTATATAATGAAGAAGGCTTTGCAAGAGCAACAAACACAATTGTTGTGAGTGATTGCAGCATCCCATTGATTAAACCTAGAGAAACCTTGAAGAATACACTTGTTTACGTAGTATCTTATCCCTAAGATTATTTGTGGTACAACGAATAAGACTTAAGGAAAGTAATCAATCATGATTTATTGATATATCCAGTACTGCATTCAAACCTTTTGTTCTAACAATCTTAAGACTTAGTTCACAATGGCAACACTTCATGAGATGACCTCAAACTTCCAGAAATTAGACATATTTGAGGGTGTCGGGTTTCGTCAGTGGCAAACTTCCTTCTTACCACTTTGAAGGATGTGTATGCTCTAAACATTCCTTACCCCATCGAGAGTGATAATGAAACTTTTGAGCATGCTTGCTGGGGGGTCTGAGTTCGAGAATGATGACTACATTTGCAGGGGGACACATATTGAACAACATGTTGGATGCCTTGTTCAATGTGTATTAAGGGGTGGAATCCGCAAAGGCTCTTCCGGAGGCATTATAGAACAAGTACATGATAGAGGATGCCTGCAGTAAGAATTTCTTCATAAGTTAGGTTAATAATTATAAGATGGTCGAAGAACATTTCGCTCGAGACCAATCGCATGAAATTTAGCGTACTTTAAGTCTTTTTAAGCAACATAATATGCATTTGGATGAGCCTATTATAGTATCTTCTATAGTAGGCAAACTTTCCCCCTCTTAGAAAGACACCAAAATAACCCTAAAGTATAAGAAAGAAGACATGTCTCTTGAGGATTTAGCTAACCATCTTCATATAGAAGAATAACTACATATGCAGGATGAATCAAAGGAGCATGTCTCCAAGATTCATGTGGTCGAAGATGGAGAGTCAAGCTATGGACAAAAAGGGAACAAAAAGAGTTCTAATAGGGACAACAACAACAAGTGTAACAAGAAGGCAAAGGAGGTTTGTTGGGAATGCAACAAATCGGGCCACAAGAAAAGAGATTATACCATTTAGATGCGCAAGCATGGATTGAACAACCAAAGGGCTAAGACAAAGGACAACTTTATATCCATGATCTTTGATCAAATCAATGTTGTCTAAAGTGACAATGATTGGTGGGTTGATTCAGGTGCTTCCAAGCATGTGTGCAAGGACTGCTCCTTCTTCAAGACCCCTTGATCCAGTTGAAGATGGAACAGTGCTCTACATGGGCAATACATTTACGGTTGATGTTAAAGGGATAGGCCAAGTTGAATTAATCTTTACTTATAGTAAAAACGCTTACACTAAATGATGT
The DNA here is from genome assembly GCA_029747015.1 of Carnegiea gigantea. Classification (NCBI taxonomy): domain Eukaryota; kingdom Viridiplantae; phylum Streptophyta; class Magnoliopsida; order Caryophyllales; family Cactaceae; genus Carnegiea; species Carnegiea gigantea. Next base: position 60,449 of record JAKOGI010000713.1, read on the forward strand.
ATGTTATGCACCAAAAGTTAGGATCTTGTTTCTGGTTTCCTTTTGAATAGATTTGGCTTCAAACAAGTGTATGAAGCCGATAACTTTATTCTACCTAAGGGTAGTATCTTTGTGGGGAAGGGTTATGCTTGTGGTGATATGTTCAAACTAAATGTAATCACTACTTCTAGTGCTAATAAAGTGATTGATTCTGCTTAAATGCTTGTTCATTATGTTTCTTCTCTATAGCATAATCATCTTGAACATGTAACTACAAAAGATTGAAAGAAATGTCTAGACTTGAGTTAAGTCCAAACTTTGATGGGAACATAAAGAAATGCAAGACTTGCATGTTAACTAAAATCACTAGAAGTTCTTTTCCTAATTGTTGATATAAAAAGTAGTAGCAAGTGCATGGTGTCTAATTTATAGTATGATTCCATGAGTACGAGTCATCCAACGAAGATGGTAGAACATCCCACGAGTACGAGTCATCCAATGAAGATGGTAGAATTAAATTTAACCACTTGTTTAGTTCAGCTATTAGTAACAATTAAAATTTTCTAGGTAAAAACAGTAACTAACTTGCTACAAAAAACAATTATAAAACAATAAACAAATACTAATACTAATACTAATTGATCTGCTAATAACTAATTGATAAAACCTAGTTATATACATAAATTCATACACCCAGCCCGTTGCCATAAACACCAAGCAAATAAAATACCACCTAGCTTTGTCATTTTATGAACTGCAAGCATTAACATTGAATAGCTAGAACCAAGGCTGACACATATGCAGAATTTGTCTAGTAAAGAAAAAAGTCAAACGTCCCAACTAATAAATAAGCAAAAAGAAGAGATAAATTATAGTAACAAGACTAGAAAGAAACCCAAAACCAGAAACAACCCAGAAGAATGCAGAGAAGAACGAGAAGCAGAGGCGAAAAAAAATAGATGAGGAAATAAGCAAGTACTAAACTACTAAACTACTTCCCTAATCACTCACTTGTTGATTTCACAAAGTAAAATAAGAAAAGTAAGAGATTAGCTCAATAATCCAAATCACCAATACCATAATAAAATAAACAAAATGTATCTAAATCAAACTAAATTAAGCAAACATTGAAGGTAGGAGGAGGAAACAGAAAAGACGAGGTAGTGCTCACGGGTGTCCTAGCCATGGATGCTCAACCTAGAGATTTCCATGCTCTAAAATTCAAACCCAGAAAAAAATTGGACAAAACAGAGAGGGCAAAGGACAATGAACATGAATTGAATTCAACCCAAAGAAAATCAACCAAATTAGATCCAAATGCAAAAGAAAACGAACACAATAACGTGGACCAATTTGTGTCCTATGAGCTGAATCAAAAAAAGATAAATTCCAAACTAAAGGTTGAATGATTTTTTGTGAAACTGACACTAAAAAAAAAAAAAAAACAGAGAATTGATAGAAGCTTAAGACTAACTATGGCGATCAACTGCTGCCATTAGCTTCCCCCACAACATATATATATACACGCACACATATATATATATATATATATACTATATATATATATATATATATATATATATATATATATATATATATATATATATATATATATTATATATATATATATATATATATATATATATATATATATATATATATATATATATACACATATATATATATATACACACACATACATACATATATATATATATATATATATATATATATATATATATATATATATATATATATATATATATATATATATATATATATATATATATATATATATATATATATATATATATATATATATATATATATATATATATATATATATATATATATATATATATATATATATATATATATATATATATATATATCTACCCAAATATATGATTCCCCAGTCCAACAACAGCATCGATGTATATATGCATATTTTATGTGATTTTCAGGTACAAATAAAATAAAAGAATTTGGATACGAAGTTGATCAAGTCAATTCAAATTTGTCCAAGTTTCTGAAAATGCACACCTTATCGACCAAGCTTAAGAGCTTAAAAGAAAGAAAAGAACAAAAGTGCTGCCGAGCTTAATAGCTTGCATGGGCCAGCACCGTGGCCCAGCTCTGCCCCCAAGCCTGCCTACATCTCCTTTTCACTCACTCTCCCTCACAACCCGTGTGGGCCCTATGCACAGTGGCCGTGGTGCAGGCCTATGCGAGCTATTAAGCTCGGCAGCACTTCTTTTCTTTTCTTTCTTTTGAGCTCTTGAGCTTGGTCGATAAGGTTTGCATTTTCGGAAACTTGGACAAATTTGAATCGACTTGATCAACTTCATACCCAAATATGTTTGAGCCATCGACGTGTTCAAGGTTGGCTAGAGAAATCGGGATTTGCTTACTGGGGCATGTTGGATGGAGAGAGCGAGCACGGAAAAATTTGGGTTGTGAAGATTTGGTAGTCAAAACTATGAAAAGAATGGGGATGAAGATGAGGTGTGGCTGATGGGAAGACTAGGCAAAGAAGATGAACCATGACTGGGTTTTGGTGTTAGATAAAGAAAAGGAGAAAGAAAGATGCGATGGGGAGGGGGTGTCAATTAGGTTTGTGCAAGAAATGGGTCAAGCGGGCTGATAGCACAATCATGTGTTGTGCACGTGGCATGGGGGATAGGAAGAGGCTGGCACAGACTGGGCCTAGAAGAGGCAAGCCGGACTTCTGGGCCCTAGGCACTTGGACCGGGTGTGAAGCTGGATTGGATTTTTTCTTTCATTTCTTTTTCTTTTTCTTTTATTTTGCTTTTCTTTTGGGCTTCTTGGGTTGCTGAGCTTTAGACAAACTGACTTATTCATTTTTCCAGCATTTCATCGTTTTTTCGCAATTTTCTAGATTTATTCCATAACCTACAAAATAAAATAAAATCAAATAAACATCCTAATTCAATATTTATTCGAGCATAAAGCAATCATAAAGAAGCATATTAAAATATCATATTTTTGGCACAAACAAATACTCCCACACTTAAATTTTGCTCGTCCTCGAGTAAAATAAAAGTAAAAAAAATCCTAGAAAAAGAAAATAAAATCCTAACTCACTTCATAGGAATCACGGTTGCACTTAACATGTGCAATAAGCACTTTAAACCCCTAGGTTCCTCCTAGTAGACGAGTAAACTCTCATGAGGATTTGCAGAAGAGGTACCTCCAAAATCTTTAAAATGAAAAAAGAAAAGAAGAGAGAAAAAGACAGAACAAGTACTAATAAAACCTTTTTGCGTTTTTTTTTTTCAAGCTTTATATAAATGTACAGGAGGAAACAATATACACATTCTGACCAGATAGATCACCCTTAAAACCAAGGTATTAGTGTGTATATGAACAAGATGTACACTCCAAAACTTTAGATCCTCATGGATAGCATCTGCAGTCTAATTTTTCACCCACAAACCAACATAACAATGTATCCATCCTAGTGCTTGATGTGTGAGTGTACCATCACCCCAGAGACTAGGCTAATAATAGTCTGACTCACTTCCACCTGATAAGATATAAGCTACTTTATTGACTCACTGACATGGGAAGCAAGCTTACCCAGTAGCAGTATTACCTCAAAGGGTATCACCCAGTAGCACATGCCTCAAAGGGATACTTGTTATTCCCGACTTTGACTTTTTTTTCTTTTTCCATTCGAATTGAAAGCAAAAACAAAAACAAGTGAAAGGATCAACCCTGGAAGCCTAAGACTCTGAGACAATGGTGATGTGCAAAATAAGGATTGCACTCATAATTATAATGGAGTGATAGGGTTAGAATTGGGTTATAGGATATGACATTTAGGACTTAGTTTATCATGCACGCCCCCACCTATATGTGACCTAATACTAAGTTACAAGGGGTCAATCCAGTCAAAATAGTATGCATTCCCCAAAACAAAAGAAACAGAAAACAAAAGAAAATCAAAAAAAACCTTTTTGGTATTTTCTTTTTTAAAAAAAAAAATCTACAAAAGCCCTTACTCCCACACTTAAACAATGCAATGTCTCTATTGCATGTAGAAGTATAAGAATGAAGAGCACATAATCAAAAACAAAGATACAAAATTAAAAGAAAATAAATATATAAAATAAGATTTTATACAAAGGAGCAATAGTACCAAGTTGAATGCTGGATGCATCCAAACTAATTTTCACAACCTCAATCTCTGTATTGTGGTTCGTAGAGCATCAGATACTTTACTTCTCTCTCTTCTACAGGTACCTCCAGAAATAATAAAAATAGATCTGTGTTTGAGAGTTTAAGGTTGATTATGGATCTCTTTGATTTTTCATGCTTTTCATCTATGCCCATTGAAGGAATTGAAGGGTATAAATACATGCCTGAGGTGCATGGCGAACCGTAGGCACATGACTTGTTACACAAGTCACTAACTCTATCACATATAGATGACTAGGGAAGATAGAAGTCTAATGATATCTCAATACTCCCCCTGAAGTTGGAGCATGCAAATTCAAAATGCCCAACTTGCCCCTCAAAAAGTGAAATTGGCTTTTGCAGAGAGCTTTTATGAAAATATCAGCAGGCTGATGTTTGGTCCCGATATGCACCAACATGAGTATGCCTGCTTCGAGCTTCTCCCGAACAAAGTGATAGTCAATTTCAATATGTTTTGTTCGCTCATGGAACAGAAGATTGCGTGCAATATATAATGCTGCTTGATTATCACAGTAAAGTTACATAGGGGCGAAAATATTCCTAATGATGTAAGGAAGGATCATAACGAAACCAGTTCACTTATAGTAAGGGCCATGGATCTATACTCTGCTTCAGCTGAAGACCTGGAGACAGTTGGTTGTTTCTTGCTATGCTAAGAGATTGATGAACCGCCGAGCATAATGAAGTAGCCCGAGAGAGATTGTCATGAGACTGGACATGATCCCCAGTCAGAGTCACAATAACCAATCAGTTGTAGGTCATTGGCAGATCAAAGTAAGATTCCTTGGCCTGTAGTGCCCTTCAAGTACTGTACAACTCGCCGCACAGCAGTCATATGCTCCTCTCACGGTGCATGCATAAATTGAGAGAGAATATGTACGGCATAAGTGAGGTCAGACCTAGTGATGGTGAGGTAGATTAGACATCTGATAAGTCTTTAATATCGGGTGGATCAGCAAGAAGCTTGCCCATTGCCAAAGCAAGGTGATGATTTTGTTCCATGGGAAAATCAACGGGTTTAGTACCTAAGAGGCCACAATCATCAATAATTTCCAGGGCATATTTTCTTTAACTGAAGAATAATCCTTGTGGACCTCTGGTGACCTCAATGCCCAGAAAATATTTCAAATGCTCTAAATCTTTAATACTGAAGCATGTGTTGAGATAGTCTTCAAATTGTGTGCATGCTGTATGGTTATTTCCTATAAGCACAATATCATCTACATATATTAGGACACTCATAAAAATGTCACCTTTTCGATAGGTGAATAGAGAGTAATCTGCATAGGACCTCACAAATCCATATTCACACAACTTGGAAAATAGCTTGGCAAACAACTGCCATGAAGCCTGTCTTAGGCCATAAAGAGACTTCTATAGACGACAGACTTTAGCTTCATTGTCACTTTTAAAACCTGGAGGAAGTTTCATGTGTACTTCTTCCTTGAGGTCCCCATGAAGGAAGGCATTGTTGACATCCAGTTGATGCAACTCCCAGCCTTTAGCAATGGCTACTACTAGAAAACAATGAACACTAGTAAGCTTTGTAACTGGTGCAAAAGTCTCGTTGTAGCCGAATCCCTCTATATGATGATCGCCTTAGATGACTAGGCATGCTTTATATCATTCAATAGTACCATCAAATTGCATTTGACCCAGCAGACCCATTTGCAGCTAATGAGTTTCTTGCTGGGTAGGAGACTTACAAGGGACCAAGTGTCATTTTTCTCTAAGGCTTAGATTTCTTTGGCCATGGCTTTGTGCCAATTTTCATTTTGCACAGCTTCATGATAGAATTGTGGTTCTGTAATCTTAGTAATAGCTACTAAGAAAATTTGATAGGAAGGTGAGAATTTGGTGCAAGTAATATAATGCTTTAATGGATAACGCGTACCTGACGAGTCCGTTGGAAGAGGTGAAGCAGGAGAGATGGGGTTCTTGGACCGAGTAGTGTAGCATATACATTGATCGAAGTGTGTTGGAGTTTTATGGGCCCGATATCCCCGTCTGGGCTCACTACCCAAAGTGATAGGTGTTGAATTCCAAGAGTACACAACCACAAGAGGGGGGTGAATTATGGTGGCCGATTTTTGCCAAATAACTGACAAACAGCCGTAGCACTTGATTGCAGAGACTGTTCGTAAATCACAAACAACCTTAAGCCTTGTTTGCAGCGGTTGTTCCCAATTAGTTCAGTAACGAAATTCAAAGTAATAAATGCGGAAATAAAGCACACACAATTTTTACGTGAAAAATACCTCTAGCCCAACTGAGGTGTGAAAAACCACGACCTACCTCGTGTAGGATTTAACCACTTCACTAACGGGCTGAACACGTTACAAAAGTAACACTCCTTGTTACAACTTGTAACCCACGTAACCTTCTTCCCTAAGACAGGTTACACCACGTCCAATCACACTATATTGGACACGTCCAAAGTCCACTCGACTATGGACACACTCACTCACTTTCTGATCTGAGAACAGGGGTACAAAACTCCTTACTGGGGGTGCTTCTGACTTAAGCAGATGTAAGGTACAATGAAGTCCTATTATGCCAATATTTTGAAAGCTCAGTTAAGCACAAGCCTGTCACGGTTTTTCTCTTTGAAATGCAGCTTTTGGAATTCTCTTACTTCTTGTGTAAAAACCGGATGTGTAAATGGGAGAGAAGATTTCATTATTTAAACACACAAACCCAACGGCTAATACTTTCAAAAAGGATAGCAAAATCTTCTAATATTAGCAGCTTAGGGAGTTTCTTCAAATAAGATTCCCAACGGCTAGAGAAGATAAGATTTTACTAAAATAAGGGAATTTGATTTTTTCAAGGAATAAAAACTAATTACCCACTAAATATAGCTGTGCAGATTTTGCCCAAAAAAAAAGGATAAAGATTTCGGTTCCAAATTTGAAATCAATCACGGCCTAAAAATAAGGGATAAGAATTTTGAAAAGAGATCCTTAGCAAAAATGGTTTTGCAATCTTTTTCAAATCAAAAATAATCCTTTTTAGAACTTAATTAGTTAGCCTAGGATTTCATAAAAAGATCCTTTAGAGCTGGCACCCAACCAAAGGAAATTTACTGGTAAAACAGTTAGTTGAGGCTGCTGCAGTTTCAGGAACACCTTAGGCACCCTGTTTGCAGGGTTGTTTGGAAATTGGTGTTCCAAAGCAAATGTCAAAAACCGTTTTAAGAAGTGTTAAATTGAGACTTTCAAGATTGGCATATTAACAAGAGTCTAAAAGATAAAAACTAAACCAAACCAAGACTTCTTGTTGTAAGAATCAGTCATCTTGTCAAGAATAAATATGCTGCTCCAAACACCTTGGTCACCTTGATTCCTCGGGTGATCTTGTATAGCTGAATGTAAGAACTTGTTCCTCAAGACTTAGCCAACTGTTTGGCGAGATTTGTTGTTTGCTGATCTTATATCACTGAAGCTTGGAACCTGTTCCTAAGACTTGTTCTCAACATTTAGCATCCAGGTTAATACGAATATTACAAACAACAGTGTAGGTCCTGTTTGGAGAGCTTATTTGGAACAACATTACTTAGACAAATATGTTACACTTGGATTTGTTATCATCAAAACTAAATATAATTATGCAACAAATTCCCCCTTTTTGATGATGACAAACCAAGTGACCATATTGACAAAAATTTAAAAAAAACTTTAAAACTTTAAAGAATGCTGATAGGGATCCACACTAGGTGCTAGGTCATAGAGCAAGTCATATGGTCAGACATCTTCCCCCTTTTGGCATCATTAAAAAGCATAAACAACGGGCAATCATATGGTGTTGGCAACAACAAGAAATTTCATTAACAGCCTAAAGATATACAATACCAAACAAAAACATAAAGGGAGAGGGAAGAAAACATGAGGAAACATTAGGGAGCAGTGGGTGATGGTAACTGTGGAGAAGGGTTTTTGGGAGCAAGAGAAGAGAGAAGGGCCAGGAGGTCTTCATGTTGTTTGGCAGAGAGGGCCTTCTCTTCATCTAAGGCAGCTTTGACAGCAGAGAGCTCTTCCTTGAGCTGAGAATTATCTTGAAGAACATCCTCAAGTTTCCCTGAGGAACGACCAGGAATAGGCCGAGGTGGTATGGTGCCCTGTTTGGAGGCAGAGCCCTCGGCCAAAGCATACCCACACCCCATAAGGGTGTTAGTCCCTATCTCATCAATGATTTGGGCAGCCACCTTCTTTTTGAGCTCTATCCCAAAATGCTCAAAGACCTTTGTCAGCAGAAAGCCATATCCAAGATCATGTGCCCAAGTAGGGTTTGCAATACGCGCAATATGGCGAATCATAAGGGCAAGAAGGTTAATGGGTTCGTCCCTGTCTAATAGATTCACCAGGCACTGATCTAGGGCATCAGCCTGATTGCGACCCTAACCCCTTGGAATTATGTTTCTAATAACGAACATGAAGAGCAATTGATGCAGGGGGGTCATGTCACCCTTCTTTACAGAGGGGGGTGTTTGCAGACCCTGGTTTTGACTTAACCGCTGTGAAAGCTCGAGCAGCCTGGTTGTCCCTAAGACAGACTTATCCTCCCTCACATGCACATCAAAACCATGTGAGGGGACACCCAAAATGTCACCCAGAGAGCGGGCATCAAATTGTACTTCTTTATCACCAATGGTGCTTGTCACCGCTCCTTCGGTGACAGCACAGTTGACATAGAATTCAGCCAACACTGGTCCAGAACACCCCAACTCGGTGTTTGCAAAGAGATCCAACCACTGCTGGGCTCTCAGTTTCTACAGGAACACCTCTAACCCATGCTCCTGGAAAAAGGAAACTTTCACTATCTTCCCCCTCACTATGTTGCGCTTGAGCAGATGCGCTACCTTGGTAGAAGAAGGGGAGGTGGTGGTTTTTTTTCGCTCTTTTGAGGGGAGGAGCAGAAGAGGTAGTCTTAGGTGTAGCTGATTTGGAGAGAGAAGAGGTGAAGGTCTTTCTCTTGGGAGGTGCTGTTGGAGAAGAAGACTTAATGGCAGGGAGAATGGTTTTCTTAGGAGGAGTTTGTTCTTTGGTGGACTCGGAGAACACCGGGGTCCCCCGTTTAAAGGGGGTGTTCTCAGAATCAGAATCCGAGAATCCCGCAGAAGAAGAAGAGGAAGAAATTTCCTCAATGATTGAAGTGGAGGATTTTGTGGTTCTAGGAGAGGAGTAGAAGGCAATTCTTGCAGATTTGCGCGTGGGCTTAGCAGATTTTGGAGGAGAGGGGGCTGAGGCTTTTGAGGGTTGAGGCCTTGTTTGTGGCATTGATCTAGGCATTCTGCTACACCTAGCCACCATCTTAACCCTTTTTCTTTTCTCTCCGGTTTGGAAGACCGGAGTGGCTAACTCAGGCTTAGCAGGGGAAATGTTTTCACCATGGCTTCCCCCTGTTTCCAAGGATCTCTCCTCAGAACTTCCCCTCAGATCATCCCTTAGGTCCTCCTTACACACAAAATTGAGGGATTCAGACCTTGTTTCAGCAACTGTTTCCTTTTCAGGGAACAGCCCAAAAGAACAGGGCTCAACAAACTCAGAGAAGTCGACAGGGGACTGAAAGACTTCATCTTTAGACCCAAGATTTTCACCAGATTTCCCAACCTGGGCAGAGTTCTTTTCAGAAGGGGGGTAAACAGTTGGTCCCTCAAATACCACCAATTCCCAACCAAAATTGTAGGGAATGTCTTTCAAACCCAAGCCTACTGATTTTAATCCAACACTCTTCAAAAACCGGAAGGGTTTGAAGCTAATTGGGCGAGGAGGACTGGGGATTTTACCTTCTAGAATTGCCATTAAAAACGGCGTGAAGACAACAAGGTCAGGACTTGTTCCTGAGGCTGATTCGAATGGCTTCCTTCCCCTGATTGAAGAAGCGGAACTTCCAGAGCCTTCGATTGAAGCCATTTGAGCAAGAATTAGAGAAGGGTTAGGGTTTGAGAGAAGGAGATTTGCCGGGTACTCGAGAGAAAAGAGAAAAGATATAAGAGAGAGGTAAGGATGGGCAAATTTAAAGGATGAGAAGACGGCAAGATCTTTTAAAGATCTTCCCGTTACAACGGGTGTTTGCCATAAGTAGCCGCCACTCTATCCTCGGGAAGGCGTGTAATTTAAAACATTTAAACACTAGCTACACACCTTTGACAATCAAGGAACATACCTGTTCTTGCTGCTTGTTCTTAAATACGAATCATCGGTAATAAGAGTAACATGCCCAATCATGTTGGCTTTTAACAGGCATCCGCATTCTGCAATCTATATATATATTCAAATAGCACAAAGATTCGACTGCAAATATTACTGTGGACAAATTGCATCCGCAGCATATAAGAGTTGTGAACAGGAGGAGAGAACAGGTTTCTTAGGTTGTTTTCACCAAACCTAGTTCAAGTCTATTTCCCTCAAATTGATCTCTACCTAGTGCCTTAGTGAATATATCAGCAATTTGATTTTCTGTGGTACAAAAATTCATTGAAATCAAACCCTTTTCAACATTATCTCTCAAGAAATGATGTCGAATGTCAATATATTTTGTTCTTTTATGTTGACACGGATTTTTGGCAATATTAATTGCACTAGTGTTATCACAAAAGATAGGAATGCATCCAGTGTCAACACAAAAGTCCTTGAGTTGTTGTCTTATCCACAGCAATTGAGCACAACATGAAGCAGCTACAACATATTCAGCTTCTGCTGTGGACATGGCAACTGAATGTTGTTTCTTGGTTGCCCAAGATACCAAACAAGGTCCAAGGAAATGAGCCATACTTGAGGTGCTTTTCCTATCAACCAAGAATCCTGCATAGTCAGCATCAGCATATCCAACAAGATCAAAATTGTAACCTCCAGGATACCATAGAGCTAAATCAGGTGTATGCTTTAAATATCTTAGTATCCGTTTAACAGCCTTACGATGAGTCTCTTTAGGGCAAGACTGAAAACGGGCACATAAACCAACACTGAAAATAATGTTAGGTCTACTAGCGGTGAGGTATAAAAGTGACCCTATCATGCCTCTATAGAGTTTCTCCTTAACTGAGGGGCTCCCATCATCCATTACCAACTTGGTTGAAGGAGAAATGGGAGTATCTATGGGCTTGGCCGACTCCATTCCAAAACGCTTAAGTAGTTCCTTGATATACTTTTGTTGATGGATCATGGTGCTGTTTGAAGTTTGCTTGATTTGTAAGCCTAAGAAAAAGTTAAGCTCACCCATCATGCTCATTTCAAACTCACTCCTCATCATTTTTGAAAAATCATTACATAGATCATGATGAGTTGCACCAAATATAATATCATCGACGTATACTTGGACAACCAACAAATATTCCCCCTTAGATTTTAGAAACAAGGTATTGTCTACCTTGCCTCTTCTAAAATCATTTTCAAGTAAAAAGCCTGACAAGCGTTCATACCAAGCTCTAGGAGCTTGTTTTAGACCATAAAGAGCTTTGTCAAGTTGAAAGACATGATCAGGAAATTCATTGTTTTCGAAACCAAGGGGTTGTTTGACATACACCTCTTCCTTAAGGTATCCATTTAGAAATGCACTTTTCACGTCCATTTGATATAGCTTGATCTCCATATGGGCTGCAAAGGCTATTAGGATACGAATAGCCTCAATTCTAGCAACTGGTGCAAAGGTTTCTTCGTAATCAATCCCTTCTTCCTGATTGTACCCTTGAACCACCAGCCGTGCCTTGTTCCTGGTGACTATTCCTGACTCATCAAGTTTGTTTCGGAACACCCACTTGGTTCCAATGATTGTTCTATTTGCAGGTCGAGGTACAAGGTGCCATACTTTGTTCCTTTCAAATTGATGAAGTTCTTCTTGCATTGCTGTGACCCAATCTGAATCTGCAAGAGCTTCATTCACATTCTTTGGCTCAATGTTAGAGAGAAACGCATAGAATGCACAAAAATTCTTAAGCTTTGACCTAGTTTGCACTCCAGTATTAATATCAGACAAAATTTGCTCAAGAGGGTGCGAACGTTGGTGCTTCCATGGCCGTGGAGTAAGTGGATCCACAGACACATGCTCTACTCTAACTGGAACACTTGGAGACTCAGGCTCACAATTAGTGCCCGAGCCTGTTCCTGAGGAACCTGACTGGTGTTGTCCCGAACAGGGTTCAGCGGTGTTTCCCCTGTTTGGTTCTCACCTTGCCTGTCGTTCTGAGGAACACCTTCAGGAGTTGTTTTCTCCATGGTGTTCTTACCTTGTCTATCTTGGAGCAACACTTCTTTTCAAACAAGACCTAATTTAAATTCTTCCTCCTGTGCATCATTCTCAATCAACGAGTTAGATTCATCAAAAAGCACATGCACACTTTCTTCAACACATAAGGTTCTTCTGTTAAACACTTTGTAAGTCTTACTGTGAGAGGAGTAACCAAGAAATATTGCCTCATCACTCCTAAGATCAAACTTTCCTAAGGCATCCTTCCCATTATTATGCACAAAACACCTACAACCAAATGTTCTCAGGTGCGTAATGTTGGGTTTTCTGCTTTTGAAAATTTCATAAGGAGTTTTGCTCAAAATAGGTCTGATCATGCATCTATTTATAATGTAACATGAGGTGTTCAATGCTTCTGCCCAGAAATTCCTAGGAAGACCACTAGCAATAAGCATTGTTCTAGTCATGTCTTCTAGGGTGCGATTTTTGCGCTCAACCACCCCATTTTGTTGGGGTGTTCTTGGAGCTGAGAAGTTATGATCAACACCATGTTCATTACAATAGTTAATAAAACTTGCGTTTTCAAATTCAGTACCATGATCAGATCTCAAGCTAATTAAAGAGTGTCCTACTCTCTTTTCAATCTCTTTGAGAAGGGCAATAAAATTTTCAAAGATTTTATCCTTGGATGCCAAAAACAAGGTCCATGTAAATCGAGAGTAATCATCCACTACAACAAGCACATACCTCTTCCCACCTCTACTTGCTATCCTCATAGGACCACACAGATCAATGTGTAATAATTCTAGAGGTCGGGTAGTGCTTACACACTTTTTCGATTTAAAAGAAGATCTGACTTGTTTGCCTTTTGCACAAGCTTCACATACCTTGTCATCATTAAATTTGATGGAAGGTAGTCCAACAACTAGGTCTTTAGAAACAAGTTTGTTCAGAAGAGATAGACTTGCATGACCTAGTCTCTTGTGCCAGAGCATTACATCATCATTCAAGGCACTCAAACAAGTCAGATTGTTTTGGGAAAGTGTGGAAATACATACTTTGTAAATATTTTTGTGTCGCTTCCCTCTTAATACGACATCTCCTGTGTTTGAGTTTACAACCAAGCAACGTGTTGATGAGAACACTACTAGGTTATTTTTATCACACAGTTGGGACACACTAAGTAAATTATGCTTCAAACCATCAACTAAGTATACATTTTCAATCGAGTGAGAGTGGGACTCACCAATCTTACCTATACCGATAATTGTCCTAGACTTGCCGTTTCCAAATGGCACACTCCCACCATCCGAAGCTGTAAGTGAGAGAAAATTGGATTTTTCACCAGTCATATGCCTCGAACATCCACTATCAACATACCACAGCTGCCTGTTTTCAAGGTTGTTCTCTGGGCTGTTTGCCAGGTTGTACCTTAGCCTGTTTGCTGGGTTGTTTGTTGGATTGTTCTCTCTCACTTCAGCCTGCAAAACAAATCAAGGGTTAGTTTTGGGAACCCAGATCCACTTGGGTCCCATTCTTTTAGATAGGTAAAGCTCATCTTTCCTAATCCAGACTTGTTTTACATAACCTTCATTTTGTTTAATAGCATACCTTCTTGAAGGACAAGTGTATCGATAGTGACCCGTTTTACCACAGTGAAAGCAAACAATGTTTTCAGGTAATCCAACATACTTTCTGTTTGCAGGGTAAATGGTTTGTTTAGGCTTAAATCCTAGTCCTCTTTTGTTTTGGCTGTGATGAGTGTTTAGCCACTCCAATGCTCTTGAGGACTTGTTCCAACGCTTGGTTGTGACAAGCTTGGTTTCCAGTTTTTCTATATTAGCATGCAAGCTCTTGTTCTCCTCAAGCAAAGACTCAACCATTCCTTCCACCTCAAGGAGTTTTTCCTCCACTCGAGAATAATCTCCCTCTTTTATAAAGAGGTTTTCCTTGAGCATGTTAATATTTTCATATAAGCCCAGTTTTTCATTTTTAAGGGTCTCATTTTCAAGCTCTAGATCACGAACTTCCTTTGTCAAATTAGCACAGGTATCCATTAAATTGTACAGAAGTTCTTCTAGAGTTGCTTTATTGAGACCACGTACCTTGTTCTTGAGATCAGTTAGGCTGTTTGTTGACTCGTCATCCGAATCTGTATCACTTTGCGCCATGAGAGCTACAGCACCTTCTTCAGTTTCAGTTTCTTCATCCTCGGAAGAATCACCCCAAGTAGCAAGCATTGCTTTCGAGAATCGTTTTCCTAAACTGTTTACACCTTGTTTCCTGCCTTGTTTCCTAGGGTGTTCATGCTCTTGTTCTTCTCGAAGTAGTGGACAGTTCTTCACAATATGATCAGATTTGCCACACTTGAAACACCCAGAGAACTGTTCTCGGGGGTGTTTCTGCCTTTGCTGAAGTCCTTCCTTTTATTGTTCTCTTTTACTTTCTTGAAGAACTTCTTGAATTTCCGAGTCATCATTGCCATCTCTTCTTCTTCAAGATCTAAATCATCACCTTCCAAGGCTTTTAAAGCAAGCCCTCGGTCTTTCTTAGCCTCCTTCTTCTGTTGAAAGTTTTTTCTCAGTTCATACGTTTGAGGATTTTCGATCAGCTCATCTAGGGTGATCTTGTTCATGTCTTTGGCCTCCTAAATGGCTGTCACCTTGGCTTCCCATGAACGAGGCAAAATCCTTAGGATTTTCCTTACCAACTCTTCAGTGGTGAAGGATTTTCCCAGAGATTTTAATTCGTTTGTTATGTGAGTAAAGCGAGTATACATGTCCATCACATTCTCACGATCACCCATGTCAAACAGCTCATATTGCCTCATGAGTAGCTCAATGCGTGATTGTTTAACTTGACTTGTTCCTTCATGAGCTACTTGCAAGGCATTCCATATTTCCTGAGCTGACTCACATTCTGAAATGCGAGTATATTCATCGGGTCCTAGGCCAAAGTATAATAGTTTCTTGGCCTTGGCATTCTTTTCCATCTTCTTGTAATCCTCAGCATCAAACTCTACGGGTTCCTTGGGAACCTTCTTTCCATCTTCAAGCACTTTCGTGGGAACAAGGGGCCCGTTCTTGATGAGCATCCATAACTCGTAATCCTCTGCTTGTATGTAGTTCTCCATCCTGTTTTTCCACCAACTATAGTGTTGGCCATTGAAGTAAGGAGGTCGAGTAATGGATTGACCCTCAAGTATCCCTTGTGGTGCACTCATCTTCACGGATCTCTCAAGGTGTTAGCCTTTTGAAAGAGAACCTGCTCTGATACCACTTGTTGAATTCCAAGAGTACACAACCACAAGAGGGGGGTGAATTGTGGTGGCCGATTTTCGCCAAATAACTGACAAACAGCCGTAGCACTTGATTGCAGAGACTGTTCGTAAATCACAAACAACCTTAAGCCTTGTTTGCAGCGGTTGTTCCCAATTGGTTCAGTAGCGAAATTCAAAGTAATAAATGTGGAAATAAAGCACACACAATTTTTACGTGGAAAACACCTCTAGCCCAACTGAGGTGTGAAAAACCACGACCTACCTCGTGTAGGATTTAACCACTTCACTAACGGGCTGAACACGTTACAAAAGTAACACTCCTTGTTACAACTTGTAACCCACGTAACCTTCTTCCCTAAGACAGGTTACACCACGTCCAATCACACTATATTGGACACGTCCAAAGTCCACTCGACTATGGACACACTCACTCACTTTCTGATCTGAGAACAGGGGTACAAAACACCTTACTGGGGGTGCTTCTGACTTAAGCAGATGTAAGGTACAATGAAGTCCTATTATGCCAATATTTTGAAAGCTCAGTTAAGCACAAGCCTGTCACGGTTTTTCTCTTTGAAATGCAGCTTTTGGAATTCTCTTACTTCTTGTGTAAAAACCGGATGTGTAAATGGGAGAGAAGATTTCATTATTTAAACAGACAAACCCAACGGCTAATACTTTCAAAAAGGATAGCAAAATCTTCTAATATTAGCAGCTTAGGGAGTTTCTTCAAATAAGATTCCCAACGGCTAGAGAAGATAAGATTTTACTAAAATAAGAAAATTTGATTTTTTCAAGGAATAAAAACTAATTACCCACTAAATATAGCTGTGCAGATTTTGCCCAAAAAAAAAGGATAAAGATTTCGGTTCCAAATTTGAAATCAATCACGGCCTAAAAATAAGGGATAAGAATTTTGAAAAGAGATCCTTAGCAAAAACGGTTTTTGCAATCTTTTTCAAATCAAAAATAATCCTTTTTAGAACTTAATTAGTTAGCCTAGGATTTCATAAAAAGATCCTTTAGAGCTGGCACCCAACCAAAGGAAATTTACTGGTAAAATAGACAGTCGAGGCTGCTGCAGTTTCAGGAACACCTTAGGCACCCTGTTTTCAGGGTTGTTTGGAAATTGGTGTTCCAAAGCAAATGTCAAAAACCGTTTTAAGAAGTGTTAAATTGAGACTTTCAAGATTGGCATATTAACAAGAGTCTAAAAGATAAAAACTAAACCAAACCAAGACTTCTTGTTGTAAGAATCAGTCATCTTGTCAATAATAAATATGCTGCTCCAAATATCTTGGTCACCTTGATTCCTCGGGTGATCTTGTATAGCTGAATGTAAGAACTTGTTCCTCAAGACTTAGCCAACTGTTTGGCGAGATTTGTTGTTTGCTGATCTTGTATCACTGAAGCTTGGAACCTGTTCCTAAGACTTGTTCTCAACATTTAGCATCCAGGTTAATACGAATATTACAAACAACAGTGTAGGTCCTGTTTGGAGAGCTTGTTTGGAACAACATTACTTAGACAAATATGTTACACTTGGATTTGTTATCATCAAAACTAAATATAATTATGCAACGATAGGAGAATGATCTGGGCCCAATGCTATCTCAGTAGCGACCTGGCCTAAATTAGTTGCTTCAATCTCTGGGGTTACGTCTGTTCCAGCTGTGCAACGTACGCCTGCATCTATTTGGGTTGTGGGTTGCTCATGGTTATCCTCAGCAGTGTGGCTCGTGGGCTGGAGAACTTGGTTACTCCCCCTTGCGTCAAGCCCTGATGAAGTCGAGGGCTGATCTACTGAGAAATAATCTATAAATGCCTCGGAGCATGATCCTTCATCATACGCATTTGGCAAATAGGAGCCTAGAAGACCTTCAACTCTTCTTTCTGGCACAAATTCATCTCCTTGAAAAGGAAATGATTCTTCATGAAATACAATGTCCCTACTTTCAAAGAAATCATGTGCTTCTAGATCATACAATTTTCAAGCCTTTTTACCATAAGGATAGCCTATAAATGCACAGTGCCTAGTTCGTGATGCAAACTTATCACCTCCTTTTAGTGGAATTTTGGCACAACACAAACTACCAAAAACCTTAATATGGTTATTGGTGGGCTTGGTTTGATAAATCATCTCGTAAGGTGTCTTTCCACCTAACAACTTACTGCAGGTTCGGTTTATTAAATAAGCTGATGTAAGTACACCCCCCCTAAAATCCAAAGGAAGGAAAGCTTGGAACCTAAGCGCCCTAGCTACGTTCAATGTATACTGATGCTTTCGTCAACACGTTCATTCTGTTGAGGGGTATCCATGCAACTAGTTTGATACGTGATCCCCTTCTCTCGATAGAATACCTTCATGGGCCCGGAGTTGAATTCGATTCCATTATCCGTTATTACCACCTTGACCTGCTTACTAAACCGATTTTGTACCAAAACTATAAAATCTTGTAGATAAGAACCTGCCTCACTTTTTTCTCTCATGAGGTACAACCATACTCCACGACTCATATCATTAACTAACGTAAGAAAATAATGAGCCCTACATGAGGAGGCAAACAATACGACCCCCCTATATCACAATGGATAATTTCAAACAATTCTGTGGCCTTACTTTCACCAACAGAAAATTTGTTCCTAGTTTGCTAATCACGAAAACATGTATCACATATATCTTTATTCTCACTGACTTGAACTAGAAAAACTGAATGTTTAGCAACAATTTTCATAATTTCCTTGGATGGATGTCCCAATCTCTTATGCCACAAGTCTCCTGACCGAACTGCATTACTCTATCTCGTTGGCGATGATATGCCATAATAATAAACCCCGTCTCGTTGCTCACTCGCTCCAAGCGACGTCCTCGAAATACTGTCTTGTAAAACATAATGGTTATTAAAAAATGTCATACTAAATTTAAGTCTCTCGTAATTTTAGCAATTGATACTAGGTTACAACTGAGTTTGGGCACAAATAAGACACTTCGTAATTTTATGCCATCATGAAGAGCCACTACACCTTGTTTGGTGGAGGAAGGTTGAGCTCGATTAGGTAAATCAATCACGACTGGTGTCGTGGCTTTGATCTCAGATAGAAGAGTCAGATCACCCGTCATGTGAGCTGAAGCTCCACTGTTGAGCATCCAGACATCAGTACCTGTGAGCTTATCATTCTTGGCTTTAGTTGGCTCGATCAAACTCATCAGCTGTTGGATTTGCTAAGTGGTGAGACCGGGTATCACTGGTTGGCTTGTAGCATTTGGCTCGACTACTGCTGAAGAGCATGCGACCAGCGCTAAAGAACTGGCTGCAACCGTGTGAGCCCCTTTACATTCGTCGCCTCTGCCTCGCAGACCTCCTTGCCGTCCACCTCGACTGCCCCTAAGTTCGCGTCCTTGACCTCGGTTACGTGAGTTCCAACTGGGTAGGTATCTGATTAGCTCGAAGCATCCAGCCTCGTCATGCCCGAACTTGCCGCAGTATCCACAGAATCCTCTATCACGAGTGTTTGGCTTGGTTTGGCTACCACTAGTGCCAATGGCGAAGGCTACTGCTGACTCAAGTCGGTCTTCCCTTGAAATCATCATGTGCTTATGGCTCTCTTCTTGATGGACCATGCTGAATACTTTATCAAGGGAAGGCAAGGCCACAATAGCTAGAATTTGCCCTCTGATATTGGCATAGGCTTCGTCATTTAGTCCCATCAGGAACTGAAGAGCTCTTTCCTCTTCTACCATCTTAATAAGTTGTTTACCAATCTTACATTCGCACTTTCCACAAGTGCAACTTGGGAATCGTACTTGATTTTCTAGTTTGCTCCAAAGACCCATAAGTCTCAAAAAAATTTCTATGACCTCCGATCCACCTTGCTTGCATTCAGCAAGTTTTCTTTTAAGTTGGTGGATTTTAGGTGCATTAGACATTGCGTAACATTTCTTTAGGTTTGTCCACATACGCTGTGTGGCGTCAACGTAGGCAGTGCTGGTTCAAAGTTTGGGTTCGATGACGTTGACTATCCAGGAGCAGACCATCAAATTAGCCATCTTCCAGGCTTGTAATTTGGTGGTGTCTTCTCCATCTTTTGGTGTTGGTTTTGTTATGGTGCCTTCTATGAAACCTAATTTATTTTTAGATTTAAGAGAAGTTCTAACTGCCTTCTCCCAAAAGTCATAATTTTTTCCATCAAAGATCACAGCTGTGATCAAGGCCTTAGGTCCCTCAGAGGGATACAAGAAATAGGGTGAGTGCGTTTCTATGAAAACTTCTTGTTAGTCATGGCTTGATTATGGTTTTAATCAAAGAAAAACTCAAGGCTCTGATACCATAGTAAAAATAGATCTATGTTTGAGAGTTTAAGGTTGATTATGGATCTCTTTGATTTTTCATGCTTTTCATCTATGCTCATTGAAGGAATTGAAGGGCATAAATACATGCCTGATGTGCATGGCTAATCCTAGCCACGTGACTTGTTACACAAGCGACTAACTCTATCACATATAGATGACCAGGGAAGATAGAAGTCTAATGATATCTCAATAAGAAATGGCTTCACCTTTGTTTTTTTTTTTTTTTGGGTTTTTTTTGGTTTCCTTTTTAATGTTTTAGTGGTTGTGTTTTGGTTTTTCATTTTGTTTTTCGTTTCTTTTGAGTCTTGTTTTATTTCAGTTTTACTTTTCTTTTGCCTTTTATTTGGTAGTTCCTTGTTTATGTTGGGTATTTTCTTTAAGAAGTTTTAGTTATTGGTGGTAAGTTTTTGTAAATAGGTGATTAGTGCTTTCTTTTTGTTCCAATGGTTTTATGTTTTGTTTTTCTTTTGTCTTTTGTTTTGTTTTAGGTTTTTTTTTGGTTTAGTTTTGTATTTAGTAGGCTTTCGTCTTGTTTGGTTCGTTTTGCCTTGGTATTGTTTTTTTTTTTTGTGATTATTTGTGTTTTAGTCTTTTGTTTTGTTTGGTTTTGGCTTTTGTTTTTGTTTTGCTTTCTTTTGTGAGTTTGGTTTTTAGTCTTTGTAACTATATGTATTTGGTTTTGTTTTGGTTTTCGTTTAGATTGTGGTTTTAATCTTGATTTTGGTGATCTTGGTTTTTGGTTTTGTTTTTGATTTTGGTGGTGTCTGAATTTGTATATATTTATAGTTTTGTGTTGGTTTCATGGTTGTATAGCTTATGTGATTGCTTTTTGGCACCTTAGTTTTCACAATGAGGACATTGTGAAGTTTTAGTGTGGGCATGAGGTGTCCATTTGTACATATTTATCAAAACAATTTTCAAAAATTCAAAAAAAAATTTCTTTTTCTTTTGGGATTTTGTGTTCTTTCTTAGGCAATTGTGATCCCATGTGGCTAGTTCATTAAGTTATATGTAAATAGAATCTGTCTGATGAGATGTCTAATTGAGGATGTAGATTTGATTTTTCATAAGAACTCCGTCTCATGTGGGTGGTTTTATGCCTACCTTGCTCACTTTTTAGTCAATTCTTAGGGTTTTGTTGTTAAGTTGGCATGTGAACTTTTTGTTTCTCAAAATTGCCTTTTGAGCTCTTGAAAAATGAACAAAAAAATAAATAAAAGGAAAGGAAAATGTCTAAAAAGAGTGAATAAAAACCTGGGCACCAATGTTCATAGCCACTATCTTTATTTCATATCTTTAATTTGCTTGAATATGTACTGTTTTACTTGATTTCACATCTATTTGGAATGAAATAACTGCTTTGTACAATCAAATAAAACATTTTTTTAGGAAAGGTCCGAATATTTGTAAGTCAAGTGGGTTTGATTCTCGTTGAAAAAAAAGAAAAAAAATGACAAAATGGAGCAACTAAGGCAATTAGGCAAGGAAATAGGGATCGTGTTGTTGTTGGCAACTTGGCTCATAAGGATTGATACACATTAGTACATGTACCAAGGTGTACATATCATTGTATATTGAGTGTGGAGTAAAAAATGAGAGTCAGGATGCTTCTTTTGACTTGGATGTCTTCTGATTGTATATTCTATTTGTATATAGTTTGGTGATTTGGTTATTAGGGTGTTGCAATCGCCTGAGTCGTGTACATGATTTTCCAAATTACTTGTATATATGTTTATGTTTTGGAAAAACCAAAAAGATTTTCCTTTATTTTTGAAATGATTTTGTTGGGTATTTCACTTGAAAACCCTCACGAGATCTCATTCGTCCACTTGGAAAACAAGGGGTTTAAAGGGCTTGTTGTATACGCTAAATTCAACCGTAATTCCTACAACAGTGAGTTAGGATTTCTGTTTGTTATTTTTCATTTTTTTAGGTAGTTTAGTTGTTTTACTCGAGGACGAGCAAAATCTTGGTGTAGGGGTATTTGTTTGTGCCAAAAATAAGATATTTGTATAATACCTTTATACCCGATTTATGCTCAAAATAATTGTTATTTTTAGATTTTTATTTAATTTTGTAGGCGTTGAATAAATTGAAAAAAATAAGCAAGGCAAAACCGAAAAAATAAAATAAATCCTAATTCTACCCATTTCCCCCACATGCTGGGCACGTGACCTCCCCTTCCCCTTCATTTTCTCTCTCCTCTCTTGGTTCTCACCAGCAGAAAGCCTGACCTCCCATTCTCGGCTTCACTTCACTTCACCATCTTGATCCTCTCTCTCTCTCTCTCTCTCTCTCTCCCCCTTCGAACACCACCAGCCTCACCCACCAGCGCATCACATGCATTGCCAGTCACACAGCACGCCAGCACACCGTCATCACGATCATCCACAACATCTACGAATGAAGGGCCGAGATTGAAGGGGCGTGAGTATAAATTGAACACAGCGGTGGCTAGCTAGGTATCAATTAGGTTTAGTTTTAGTTTCTCAAGTTTAATTTTTGGGTATTTCTCGTTTTACATTCAGTAATTAGTGACTCAGGGGTTTGTTTTCGTTTCATCTGTCTTGCTTTTAGATCATTCTAGCTTCCAAATCCATGTAATTATGCTTGGTTTTGTTAATTTAGAGCAGTGTTAGATGATTTTCAGCGTGATATTGAACGAATTTTAGGTTTACATTCGATAATTAGCAAATTTCTTCCCTCCCCTGTTTTGGACCTTTGTTATGTTCTAAGACAGTGCTGATGACATTTTCGCCATTGTTGGCCTTGGAATTGTGGTTATGTTTGTGTTCTGAAAGTCAGTACTTATTGGGTGATTTGTGGTTCAAATAGTATGGGTTTTGGAACTGGAATTGCTCAGCACTTGGTTTCCCTTCACCCTGATTCTCTGAGCTCGAAAGATTAGAGTTTAGCCTTTTGTTAATGGAGATGTTGAAGTTGGGCTGAGCTTAAAGCAAGGATGCCCATGGCCTCTATCCCTCTTCACCTCTATTTGGTTGTTCTACTCTCCATTTACTTCATTTGTTTCTACCATGCACAGTTTGATGTGCTATGGCTTGATTTGGTTCTCCTTTAATTCTCACTTTAAGTTTGGCTTAACTGTTTTCCTAGATTTATAAGCTCGATTGTGTTTGTGTTTGCGCTCTCTTTTTGTTTCTATAGTACTGAATAATGAAGTTCATTCTTATTTCCAGCTTAAGAGGTTTGATTTAGATTTTCATTATGTTGGATTATGGATTATATTTCATCCTTAGATTATGTTGCTCTTAAGTATGTTTAGTACTAGATTACTTCAATGTGGTTGAGTTTGGTTTTGCTATATTTAGATCCTATTAGAGTTTGCAAATAATTAGGGATTATTGAGAATTTAATCTGTTTATAATCTATAGTTTTACTTGTTTACATTTAATTAAGTTTGGAACGATGCTAGATTAGTTTAATTACATAGTTAGTGACCTTAGTCTCATCGTCGTCCCTGAGGAGACGACCATTAAGTACTATGATGATAGTCGTATACTTGCGGCATATATTTTACACTCAAAATTATCGTACAAGCTTTTGTTGAGGGCCTTTGTAGATTTTTTTGAGGGACTTTTGCAGATTCTCTATTTTTTTAGTGTCATTTTCACAAAATTCATTCAACCTTCAGTTTGTAATTTTTCTTTTTTTATTCAGTTCATAGGACACAGATTGGCCCCATTATTGTGTTTGTTTTCTTTCGTATTTGGATCTAATTTAGTTGATTTTCATTTGGTTGAATTCAAGTGTTCGACGTCCTCTACCCTCTCTCTTTTGTCCAATTTTTTTTTTTATGGGTTTGAATTTTAGGGCATGGAAGTTTCTGGGTTGAGCTTCCATGGCTAGGACACCTGTGAACTCTACCTCCTCTGTTTTGTTTCCTCCTCCTACCTTCACTGTTTGCTTATTTTATTTTGATTTAGATACATTTTGTTTATTTTATTGTGGTATTGGTGATTTGGATCATTGAGCTAATCTCTTACTTTTCTTATTTTGCTTTGTGAAATCAGTAAGTTAGTGATTAGGGAAGTAGTTTAATAGTTTAGTAGTCCTCCTCTATTCTTTTGGCCTCTGTTTCTCATTCTTCTTCTGGTTGTTTCTGGTTTTGGGTTTATTTCTAGTCTTGGTATTATAATTTATCTCTTCTTTTTGCTCATATATTAGTTGGGACATTTGACTTTTTCTTTTCTGGACAAATTCTGCATATATGTCGGCCTTGGTTCTAGCTATTCAATTTTAATGCTTGAATTTCACAAAATGACAAAGTTAGTTGGTTTTTTATTTGCTTGTATTTGTGGCAATGGGTTTGGTGTATGAATTTATGTATTTAACTAGCTTTTGTCAATTAGTTATTAGCAGATCAATTAGAATTAGTATTAGTATTTGTATTTGTTTATTGTTTTATAGTTAATATTTTTTTGGTAGCAAGTTAGTTATTGCTTTTACCTAGAAAAATTTAGTTGTTACTAATAGCTGAGTTAAGCAAGTTGTTAAATTTGATTCTACCATCTTCGTTGGATGACTCGTACTCGCTGGATCATACTATAAATTAAACATCATGCGCTTGCAGCTACTTTTTATATCAACAAGTCTTTTGGCGCCGATATCGGGGATGATGGCATGAGATTAGTTCGCATTTTCTTTTTCGTAGCCACTTTCTTTTTAGTTGCATATATTTTGTCTTACTTTGTTTATTTCATTATTAGTCGTTATTACTTTAGTTCATTTCTTGGAAATTTCCAAAAATCCAAAAAACTTTTTTTTTACTTTGTTTATTTTATTATTACTAATATCACTAGAAGTTATTTTCCTAATTGTTGATATAAAAAATAGCTACAAGTGCACGGTATCTAATTTATGGTATGACCCGGCGAGTACAAGTCGTCCAACGAACATGGTAGAATCAAATTTAACCACTTGCTTAGCTTAGCTATTATTAACAATTAAATTTTTCTAGGTTAAAGCAATAACTAACTTGCTACAAAAAAAAAATTATTAACTATAAAACAATAAACAAATACAAATTCTGATACTGATTGATCTGCTAATATTATGATCCAAATTTTTTCTAATCTACT
This sequence comes from Carnegiea gigantea, assembly GCA_029747015.1. NCBI lineage: Eukaryota > Viridiplantae > Streptophyta > Magnoliopsida > Caryophyllales > Cactaceae > Carnegiea > Carnegiea gigantea. The sequence continues at coordinate 85,563 of JAKOGI010000713.1, forward strand.
AGTATAATTCATAAGGTCACAGCCCTATACACACCACAACAAAATGGTGTGACGGAAAGGAAAAACCGAACTTTAATTAAAATGGTAAATGCTATGCTTTCTAACTCCGGCTTAAGCGAAGGTTTTTGGGGAGAACCAATGCTCACAGCATGCTATGTCTTAAACAACGTTCCTCATAAGAGGAATTCTATCACCCCTTATGAGTTATGGAATAAGTGGAAACCAAACCTAAGTTATTTTAGAATTTAGGGATGTAAGGCTATTGTAAGATTCCCGGAATCCAAGAAAAGAAAATTGGGAGAAAAAGGAATTGAGTGCATCTTTATAGGCTATATTGAACATAGCAAAGCCTATAGGTTTATGGTCATTGAACCAAATGCTCTGATTATTGTGAGTACCGTAATAGAATCAATAGATGCAACGTTTTGATAAAAATAGATTTTCTTCAATTCCTAAACCCAATGATCTTATTCCAAGTGCTATGTTTCCAAATAATGGACAAGAACAAGGAGATATAGTTGAAATACGGAGTAAGCGGATTAGAAAGGAGAAATCCTTTGGATCAAATTTCTTTGTCTACCTAGAAGAAGGGACTAGGGATTCCATTGAAAGGCACTTTTAAAGAAGCTATGGAATCTCAAGATGCCCCTTTCCAGAAAGAAGTTTTTTAGGATGAAATGGAATCTATAGCGGAAAATAATACTTAGGTCTTAGTTGATTTACCCCTTAGATGTAAACCTATTACATCAAAGTGGGTCTTTAAAAAGAAAAGGAGAGCAGATGGTACCATAGAAAGGTTTAAAGCCTGGTTAGTAACAAGGGGCTTTAACCAAAGGCATGGTATTGAATACTTTGACACATATGCATGGTAGATGGGATTGCAACCATTACAGTACTCATTGCTCTTGTTGGAATTCAAAAGCTGGTGATTCACCAAATGGATGTAAAAATTGCATTCTTAAATAGTGAGTTAGAAGAAGAGGTGTATATGAAACAACCAGAAGGTTTTGTAATTCCGGGTTAAGAAAAGAAAGTATGCAAACTTATAAGATCCTTGTATGGCCTAAAGCAAGCTCTTACACAGTAACATCAAAAATTTGATGAATTAGCACTCTGATTTGGCTTTAGTATCAATGAATCTGACAAATATGTTTATTCTAAGTTTGAGCATGGAAAAGGTGTGATTATATGTCTATGTGTTGACCACATGCTGATTTTTGGGACTGATTTAGAGGAAGTAGATAAAACCAAAGGTTTTCTTGCTTCTAAATTCTCCATTAAAGACATGGGGGCGATCGATGTCATACTCGGCATTAAGATCATTAGAAATAACGATAACATTTGCTTAAGTCAATCTTATTATATCGAGAAAGTACTTGGGAGGTTCAAATATCAAGATTGCTCTCCAGTAGCCACTCCTTTCGATCCACCTTATAAGTTGACTCGAAATAGTGAAAGACCTACTGCACAACTTGAGTATGCAAAGGTTATATGGTGCTTGATGTACACCGTGACAAGCACAAGGCCGGATATTGCATTTGTCATTAGGAAACTAAGTCGATATACTAGTAATCCTAGTAAATTTCATTGGCATACAATACATCAAGTTTTGAAATATCTAAAGAAAACTCAAGGCTATGATCTATTTTATTCAGGTTATCCTTCAATATTAGAAGGATATTCAAATGCAAGTTGGATAAAGGATAGAGATGATTATGCCTCAACATCAGGAGGGTATAGTTGCTTGGTGGTGGGGAAATATCTTGGGCTTCCAAGAGACGAGCATGCATTGCTGATTGCACCATGGCTGCTGAGTTTGTAGCCTTAGTGGTGGCCAGTAAGGAGGCAGAATGGCTAAGAAATTTGTTATTGGAAGTGCCTTTGTGGCCAAAGCCAATGTCGCTGCTCTCCATACATTGTGATAGCAAATCAATGCTATCTAAGGTCTACAATCATGTGTATAATGGAAAATCAAGTCACACTGAACTTAGACATGCATATGTCAACCAATTGATAAAGGATGGAGTAATCACTGTTACTTATGTGCAACTAAGCGAGAGTCTTACCGATCATTTAACAAAAGTGTTGTGATTTCCGCAAGTATAGGGTTTATTGTTGTAATACGTGAGGGTGTTTGTCCTTATGGATGAATTACAAAGTTTAGGTTGCTGAGCAGATTAAATATGCATTGACCCCTTAACATAACCTAAACTATCACCAAACTAAAATGAAACTAAATCAAAGCAAGAATAACTAAAACTAAGACACCTAAATAGCACAATACCTTTGGATTAAAGACTAAAGATCTCAAATCCGACAGATTTAGAGATCAAGTTAACTTGGCTTGGATAGAGGACAACAAAAGAAATGTACAAAGTCATGGAAGAACCAGAGCGAAGAACATCGGACCCGGAATTGGAGCATACTCACAGTAAGATGCAGCCAGGGGAAACATTAACCAATCCAAACAAAATCCAGATTTGAACCTTAATTCGCACACTACTCTCTTGACTTAATTTGCCAACTCAAAATCCAGTTATACAATTTGAGGACTAAAACCTAGAACTGAAATAGAAAAACAAATGAAATCGAAGATTATAACTGCAGACAACTTTCCTCTCTTGCTACTCTCTACTACTTGCTGGCCTCTGCTGGCCTTCCCTGTTGCTCCTCTTCTAGAGCTTCTTCTGCCCTCTCAACTCCTTATCTTTCCTTATTAAGCCTCCAATAACTCTCTACCTATAACTCCTCAATAGACGAGGAATGATGACAATGGGAATAAATGAGTAACCGCGGGGCTGGAAGGAGGAGAGAGATGGCTATGGCAGATGAGGCATCGCGGCTCCGTGCTTTGGGTCGTGAAGAAGCCAAAAAAAGAAGAACGGCAAGTCTACAGGTTTCTCTGGCAGCCAAGAGGAAAGGAAGAGCTTGAGAGGGTGTCACGTGCCTTACTCGCACCGAATTAAGTGAAGAAATAGAGCAACTGGGGTCTGGCTTGTTACTGGGAGAGGAGAAGTGGGACTTTGGGCTGCGGGGAAGAAGAAAAGACAAGCCCGACGTGAAGCGTTGGGGGCAGGCCCAAAAGAGAGAAAAGAGGGATGAAGGAAAAGGCAGGATTGGGTTGTTGAGCCACTGGGAAGGGCTTGTTGGTTGGGTTTTCTTGTTCTTATGTTTCCTTTCTTCTTCTCTTGATCCAACCCTTGATTAATTGAGCAAGTTATTTTATTTTTTTCTCCAAATCTTCCAATTCCTACAAAATAAACAAAAATATATTAAAATTCAAATTAATCATTTATTTTTGAGCAAATATTAGATAATAAAAGGGTATATATTAACTCAATTCCTGGTTGAACAAAAAGGGTTAACAAGAGACTTGGTGTTGAAAACATTAAGGGGGATGTGACTTAAGCCCACATCTTTTATCCCTAAGAATGAAGCCTCAACTTAAAACTGGATATGATGTCAAGTCTCAAGTCGAAAGAGTGACAACATTATATAGTGATTGATGGCACTAAAATATTTCATCCCAAGGTAAGAGTGCTTATGAACTATAATGCTATAAGAGGGTGAGTTATGCTCTTAATAGACCTTGATTAAATGGCTTGTGTTACAGGAGCATGATTCTAAGATCTACCTTTGTAAGTGTGAAGTGTGGCCGCTTTAAAGAGTTATAGCGCTTGGCTTGATGCACTCATGAAGGATATGGACATATGGCCAGATAATAGTGTTAAAATGTTACGTGTAATTTGATATTTGTGTGTGAAATGTATCTAATTAATCAAAAAGGATGTATAGTTCAAAGACTTATCTACTATTGCATTCAGATTAATTGAAATTATATTTACTAAGTGAAGATTTAAATCGCAAGATATTTTCATTATGCATGAATCTCAGGGTTTACTCAGATGTTGCTATGTATCTCTCTTCTTTCTTGGAACAGTGGGGCCTTGTATGGCTTGAAAATGGCGGGGGAATGCGGAGGAATTTCAAGCCAACTCCCACCACAGGTAAACCGTGGTGGGCCCCACGGACCTTTGTAGCTCCATGGTGAACCCGTGGTGGCCACGGTCGTGGTTTTTGGCTTAGTGGCATTGAAATTTAACAGCGGTGACCACGGACAACCCATGGTCCCTTTCATGGTCCGTGGAGAATGGCTATTTCGGGTATTTTCTTCCAAATTGATGCCTTCTCGGCCAAAAGATGTGTATTTTCAAGAAATATCACACAACTAATTCCTCTTCGAGTTTATAAGGCATCTATATACGAAAGAAGGCTTTGCATGAGCAACATACACAAACCTTGTGAGTAACTGCAGCACCCCATCGATTGAACCTAGAGAAACCTTGAACAATACACTTGTTTACTTAGCATCTTATCCCTAAGATTATTTGCGGTACAGTGAATAAGTCTTAAGAAAAGTGATCCATCACGATTTGTTGATATATCCAGTATTGCATTCAACCTTTTTGTTCGAACGTATATAACTAGTACAATCGAAGCTTAGTAGGCTCAAAAGCAAAGCCATCAAAATGGGGCTCAAAATAAGGAAAACCCACCAATGAAATTTAATATTAAAACACTCAAAGACTTTTGCATTGGAAAGCTATTAAACACATAAGAGAGAATTCATGTTGAAGCCAGGTAATCAAATCAGTATACATTCTATGGATGCGGGTGCTTGATTAAGCTCCTTGTATCTATTATCATGCGCAAATACTGGCACCCACAAACCCGCCCGAGATCATAAGTTTTGAAGAACTTTTATTGATGTCCACATGTGGCCCACTCTAGAAAGGCATATCATTGAACTCGTAGGTACTTTCTTGCGAATGCAGAGCCCTTGTTGGTGACTGGGGAGGGGTTGGAGGAGTGGGGCCCTCTGAATGTGGGGATGACCAACGAAATCTAGTTGCTGTTTGTTGTCTGCCATCGAGGGCAGTAGGTGTATCATCAGCGGAGTAACAACCACAAGGTGACTCCTAACACTCCAAACACTCCGTATCCCTATTATTGATGGAAATCATGACAGACATGATTTGTCATTCGGTAAGTTCACCCTCATAATGCCAGAGAAAATTTCTTTTTTTTGGGAGGGGGGGGGTGTTGTAGGCAGCACAAAAGTCACAATTTAGGAAAGTCAAACATAGAAGCCTATACAAATGGCGCGAGCAAATCACTATATCTCCACTTTCCAGCTCAATTTACTGGTGAAAATGACAGTTGCTTCTGCCACAAAGTACAATGATGTTACAAATATTTCTCTCAATGAAGAGGAATGTTGCAACTGAATCATTTGAGTTGCACAACAATTGAAGTTGTTCAAATGCAAAAGAAGATTTGTATGCCATCGATTTCAAATGTTGCTGAGTGAGGGAGCAAAGGTCTAGATAGAACCCTTAGGATTGAGGAAGGACAGGAGGTGCAATTTGACGGGTATTATATGATTGGCAGTGGCTGCATTTCTGGCCAATTATGTGAAAGTACACTTCTGTAGTGTCATTGCAATCGTTGCACAAGATCCAAACCTGCAAAGCACATTTGCTTATCAAGACCTGTAAGAGATCAGAAAAAATAGCGAAGTATAATTTACATTACATGAGAACTGTCTACCCCTACTCGAGACCAGCAAAACTGCTCCTGCCTATTTGAGGCCTCTGAATGACTCCAAAGCAGACATAGCCAAAATTAAGGTAGAGCAAACAAAACCCAAATTGACTTTACTTCAGTTCCCAAAGCAATGGAAAATTTTCCTTACCAATACCTCATTATATTCACTTGGCATGATTACCGGACAATACCTGTATGAACCCCCATGTCACAAAACAAACTTTATCCAACCCAATCCCTATCAGACCTAGGTATCACACCAACACAGTTGACCCAACCCCAGCCCCAGCTGAATGGCCTTTTTGCCACAGTAGCTCAGAAAGATACCCGGGGGGGGGGGTTGAGATGTCAAAGTATGTAGATATCACTACAGGGACACATTCTGCTTGGAAGTTAGGTTCATCAAGATTTCATTGCTACGTGGTCATGCTAAGAATCAATTATTATTTTCATCATCCATCACATAACTTCTCAACAGAATGTAAAAACATTTATTTTTGATCCTATGTTCTTAATTATATTCCTAAAAACGAGTATTGAATCTTACTGTAGAGAATTCAAATACACAAATGATCTAATGAAGCCTTACCTTCTTGTTGCGGTAGTCTTCAGGCATAGTAGTTGCTTCAATCTGCCAGTAGAAAACATTTTTCACAAGTTAATGCTACTTTGAACTTTCCTTTAAAAAAAAAAAAAAAAAGAGAAGAAAAAGAGCCCAGCAAAACAATTTTGTTCAGCTACTGATGAAAAGTTAATTGCTTTTCATAATAGTTCGTTAGTCATACACTTCAGCCAGCTAGAATTCCAACTAGCACATAACACCACTAATAACTAACAACCAATCCTTGGAAGTTCAGAAATAGTGTACTACATGCCCAATTATCATCATATATACTCTTTTAGTTCATATATACTCTTTTAGTTCTAGCCCAAGGTCTATTAGAAGTCATTGGATAGGCTAATTTTCATCCTTTACTGACTCTTATCCACCTGTCAAACCCTTGCACTACTCTCAAATTAAGTGAATTTGAGTATCCTTAACCAAAAATATATCAGACTTCCGGTACTTCTCTGTGCCAAAAACCCAAAATTGGATCAGTCATAATATATGTAATTTGAAACATTCCTTAGTATAAGCCACTTGGGATACGAGGGCATAATCAGACTATTGCCTGCCTATTTTCCTTGTCATCCGTCCATTTCATTCCGCCATCTGAACTTTCTAAGCCAGATGTAACAGGTAACAAGTTTCAGCTACAGTACTTGACGGTTTCAATCGTTAACAAGCTTCAGCTTAACACATGGCCCACTCATCCTCTAAGCAAGAGCTATAAGTAAATGGATTTTGAAAGCTAACTAAAGAATACAATATCATTCTCAAACAGAAAAGCATGACAATAAGAGCCATCACTAGAATGGTAATGCCACTTCTTGCATACAAACAGAGATTTAGAGAGCTTACCTCCTCATCTAGTCTCTTCCAAGTTCTAGACATGTCAATCACTGATTTTGAGCAGATTGGGCAGATGTATCTGCAAAGAATAGCAAAACTCGTACAGCAACAAAATATCCTAACAGAAAAGTGTCTTTTTCTTTCAAGAACATAATCAGGCTTACTTGTCACGCTTTATCATCTCATGATAGCATTCACAATGCATAGTATGCCCACATCTCAACACAGTGGTGTCTTTCAGAGAGTCAAAAAGGTACTAACACAGATGGTGGTAAAATGTCAGATGAAACAATGTATTCCATCCCCAACCCCAACCCCCCCCCCCCAAAAAAAAAGGGAAAAAAAGCACTTGAATAGGCTAGACAAGAATGATCGACTAACCTCATAACATATCGGACAGTGATGGCGCATGGAGTTCTCCACACACATATGATTATCACGTAAAGCTACAGAGTAGCAAGATCCTGTAACGACAGAAGGTTCACAGAGGCACAATGATGATACATTTAGAATACAAAAAGCAAGTGCATGGTGAATAAGAAAAATGATATTGAATGAAAGAATTTAAAATGAATCAAAGACTTTAAAAAGAATCCAAATGACAGAGGAAATCCATCTCCGTCATAAGTTCAGCGATCAGCCAATTAAAAGGTGCATCTGGTGGGGGAGTGATTTCAAGGAAAACCATTATCCAATTTGAATACTGAAGGGGAAAATTAACTTCCATTTGTGAGAGCTAGAAGTAGATTTTGTTCTCCCCACATGCAATCAAGTAACTGAGGGGAGGTTGTGAGGTGCCAACATCTCCCTCCCTCCCGCGGCCCCCCCCCCCCCAAAAAAAAAAAAAAACCAATAAAAGAAAAAGAAATGATAGTCCAGTTTTCCAACACGGGAAATTTACTGCTACAGAAATCACTTTTATTGGAAGATATATCCTCCTCTCACCATCACTCCCAGAATAAGAACGCCAGACATGATAGCAGCTTCCAGCTAAAGATGATAGCAGCCAGGGACAGGATGTACTAAAGGACACTAGAACAGGACTCTATAGATAACAGTTTCTAGTTGGAGAAGTACATGAAATAAACTCCAAAATGGGGTCAGTATTCAGTAGCCTGATCCTTGATTTCCTGGCTTGAATGGTCAGACTTGGACAAGGCCACCCAATGCAATATTCAACTGCCATGAAAGAAGAAAGTACTACCTTGATCCTACTATCTAATAGAGACAGTCTCCCTTCGCAACAGCTTTCCATTTTTATGTTAATTTAATATTTAAATATCTCCCAACCTCCCCCAACCAAAAAAAGAAAAAAAGAAGTTTACATGGAAATCAACCACTTGGTACAAAGTTTACCCAGAAGACTAACCAGTATATTCGTTTACTTTGTTAGACTATTTCCTAATTTTTCTGATCAAATGAATACTGACTTGCATTGTTTGGGCCTGAGTAGATGTCACAATCTCTGCTCTTTTTTTTTTTTTTTTTTTTAACTGGCTTTCATTTAGCCGCTAGACTCCATTGATGCAGCCTAATAGCCTAACAGTTTAATCATCTCAATGGGGCACTTCGAGTAAGTAGAAAGCTTTTGACACTAATAGGTCACCAGAAGCCAATCAAATACAGAAGACCATAGTCATCCAGAATGAAGAATTTTCGCCTATAAACTTATGCTGGCCAGTGCAAAAGGAAATATTAGGGAAGGCGAAGAACATTCAATCATACCCCTACAGTTTTGACATCATACATTTTCTAATGTTTGGTTGGCATAATTTCTTGTTACCTACACAATCCCTTATCTCTCAACCTCTAACCCCAGAAGAAATGAGGATGTAAGACTATAAGCACGCATTCAAAGACACAGATTTTTTTTTTTTTTTGCGGGGGGGGTTGTGGAAGCCAGATTGGGCGTAAGAACTAAGAAGAGATTTTGTAGGAAAGGGACCATTAATATCCAGAATATGGAAAACGCAAAATAATAAAAGAAGAAAACAGGACATGTTGCATACCACACTTCTTGCAGTGGAAGAAGTTCTCATGGCCACCAACCCTGTGTGAATAATTTTCACTTACATTAGATGTGCCAAAACATAGAAGAAAATAAAGTGTGTGCAATGACACAGGAAATAGAAGATACATCTAGACACTTCCTAAATCTGACAATCTCAATTTGGTAGTGTCCCTTAATGAGTGCAATTAAGGCCCATAAGCTGGTCTTAATAATTTGCTTGCTTACAGAAGTAAAGATCTTCCAGAAATAGCTCCTCAAGTAGTTATCTACTGATATGGGAACTTCATAGGCATCAGAAATACAAAGTGAATCTATTCATGTTAACCTACCTGCAAATCCCACAGTCATTGCAGTGAAATTGCTCCTTATCAATCTGCAAATAGTGAACCACTAGTCACAAAACAAGAGAAATAACCAGGACTAAATATCTAGATTTCCAGATTTCTAGTCTCAAAAGTGCCCGTATGAAATTCAATGGTTTTCCCTTTTTGTTTATCTGGCAGAAGAACAATGTAAGACCCAAAGGGTTTCTGAATAACCCTCATAGAAAATATATTTTGATTAAAAGATGAAAGCAATGATAACTACCAGAAAAAAGCAGACATTAACAGATATTTTCTAAGTGAATAAAGAACAAGTGACAGAAACCTTACATCATCATCATAGAACTTGCAAATCTCACAAAAGTACTCCCCCATATTTACGCCACAATTTGTGCAAACGCGTCCAATCTGAATTTTTTTTTTTTCATAAAACACATCCAAGCACCATTCAGCGATCATATATTGGCCACCAAATCAAAATATAGAACACCTAAGAAATGGATCGCTTGATATACAACTGGTTTACTTGGTACTCACTGGTTGTTCTGTGTCACAAACTGCACAAACCACCTATAGCAACAGGACCAACAACATAAAATCAATCAACCCTTCAACTTTCTCTACTATCCAATTCAAAACCCAAGAATGAAACACAATGAAAGCTAAAGAGGTCATGGGATTAACGTACTTGCTTAACCTCATATCGATTAAGCTCATGTCGATCCGTAGGATTCCGCAACATGCTCTAAGTATACAATTTAACAAACCACAAAAAGAACCCAAATGTGTAAAAGGGAACAAATTCACAGGTAATGTATATTTTGTAAAATAACCCAAAAAAAAGGGAATGGTATATGTTACTGCGGCCTCATTGTGGCAATGGCGACAAGGGAAGATCTCGTTGCAACAGGGAGCTCGAATCAAGCATCTTCTCCTGTAATGCTGGCATCTAGCAGAAACAAAACCCAATTCACAAATCCAACAACAAAATTGAAAACGCAGGAGAGGAAAAACTGAAAAAAATTGAAAAAAAAAAAGATAAAAAGAACATCAGATTGTAGAGGGAGAAAAAGGAAGAATACCCATAACCCATCTTCCCAAAATCAAGGCGTTCATTAGCAGAACCCTCCATTATTACGCAGAATTCAGAAGAAATCTGACTCAAAGAGGGCAACGCTTGTGCGCCTGATTGAGGGGATTGAAGTTGGCCTTCCCCAAAACAACAAAATCTGATATGAAATGAAAAGACCCATTGCTACAAGGGACGTGATGTTTTTTAATGCCCATTATTTTTCCCTCTTTTTTGAGTACCCCATTATTATATTCCTGATATTTCGTTGCTTCTATTAATCAGATTTGCAGAAACTGTATAAAAAAAAATTAAACGCAATGGCTGATCTGGGAGAGAAAGAAGACAGCAGATATTACGCATTATCATATTTAATTTATAATACAGATTGAGGAGAGAGATTGGACGTGATTGGATAAGGTTGGGGTTGTCACAGAGACTGGAGAGAGACGCCAAGTTGTGGCTTGGAAAAAGGAAAAGGGGAATGAATTAGAAATAGTGTTGACAAAGGCGCCGTAAATTCGACATTTATGGAAAGGAAAATTCATTGATTCAAGCAACCGTTTTTGTTGGCCTCCTTTTGCTTTTTCCTTTTTTAACCAACTGTTTGGAGGGATGTTCAGATGCTCGTGTCATGAAGTGAAATTTGAACGCTTTTCAGTGAGCTTGCCTAAAGTGGAAAACAGCATAATCATTTCCATGGCATTAGATTAGTGGATAAGGCTGTTTAAGGAAGGTTGATTAATTCTAAATTTAAAACATTTTTAGGTTTGCTTTGTCGTTGGAAAATGCAAATTATATAACGAAACGCCAACATGAAGAAATTGTCATAACTATACTTAAATGATTAAAGGGGTGATATATTTTAATATTGACTTAAAGTCAAAAGAAAATAGTACACAAAATAGAATAATCATAATTAAAACCATGCCCTGAATCAATTATTTGTTTCCTGCAAGCTGCCTCATCCCATCAAACAAAAATAAAGTAGCCTTTCTTTTTCCATTGTTCACCTCAATGAACTGAAAATGTGGTTCTTGACAATGCCTCTATAGGAGCTTTCACTTTTTTTACAACCCATAAACACATGAATTTCTAAATGAAACGAGAAATCAAGTCCATTGCTAGTCTCCCTTAGCTCAACAACACTATTATGCAATTCGTCTTCCTCCATCATTGAGATTCATGCTTCAATATATGTTAACGACCTGTCGGCTAGCTAGTAATGTGGTGGAAAACTAAATATAAGTAGAAGCCGCATCTTCCATTTCAGATTCTTTACTTTCTTGTATTAGATTGTCAATAAAATAGCTTGCAAATCATTGATTAAGTACTAGATTTCCTTAGTCATCATCACTTAAGTCATTAATAACCATCGATTTTCCTTGGTCTGCATCACTTTCATTCTCCAGCTGTGGACTCGGCAAATTTGAAGATGACTTGGAGGCATCCAACACCTTGTCATGCTCAACAAATCCCATTCTACCTGTCATACTAATACCACCATAGTGCCCCCCTTTGTATGCTCTAAGGGAGAAACTAGAAGTACCACTAATATTTCTTTCACTTAGACATTTAGGGATTCTATGAGCTTTATCATGAGACCTTCTAGCTGAAAATGGTAGCCCAATCGAGCATTTTGACACTTCACAACAATCTTTTGCATTCCACTATGTAAACCTATGTCTCTTCCACCACTGCTTCTCCTAGCACCTCATTACTCATTGTCATAATTATACTTTGGCAATCTTGAACTAAGCTATGTTTTCCCTAAGCTAGTGCATTACTAATGTTATACGTACATTGGAGGTAATCTCTGGTTATTTAAACTTATGAATTTCAATCATTGATGAACCATACTGCCTAGAATGGATGTTGTGATAAACTAGCACTCTCAATAGAAGAGCCAATAACAAGGCTACCATTGCTAGCAGATGAGATTATTGGATTTGATATCAAACTAAATGTAAGGGATCAAAGACTCCTTTAACATTCATATTATCTAGACTCCTCGAAGAGTTATCACATTCATTAGTACTACCACAATTGAAGCCCAAGCTTCATAGCTCAACAAAGTAGAAAATCCTATGTCAAGTCTCTAAAAAAGTTTGCCCACACTATTCTTGAATGTTTTAATAGATTTAAGCATGCTTATGTATCTAGAGGGGGAAAAACAAGGCATTAGCAACATCGGCCACCCAATGCATTATGAACGATTGTACGTACTTGGTGTATAGAATTATGCATCTCTAATCATCTAGCAGATGATCTAAACACCTATCTCTCTACTTAGACTAAAATTGTACGAATGACATCACTATTGAATTATACCAATTTCTAAGGCCTTTATTCATCTAATGTTTTTATATCCCTATCATCACCAGAAAAATCTAGTGGGTGTTTTGTACTTTTCGATGAATCATAATGTATTAATGAATTTATTGAATTTCACTTTGATGATTGTTTTGTGAGGGACTTGCAAAGCAAAATTCTCATAAAGGGAATACTTGAATATCGTCTCTAACAAACTCACATTACAAAAAAAAGTCATATAACGATGAAATCAGTGACGGAAAAAACTCAATCAGTGACGAAAATGGCAATGGAGATGATGTGCCATTGTTTTGCTCATTGCTGTGAACCAAGAGATAGAATTTGAAATTTCGTTGCTAGTTAACGACGAAAATGGCGACGAACCACAAGTAATGGCAGGAGATGGAGGCGTGCGAAGTCAGCGATGGAAATAGAAATCTGTCACCACTAGAGACAGATTTAGCTATGGAAATTTGGTCGCTATTAGCGATGGATTTTGGATTTCGTTGCTGGCTGAAATTTCTTTTTTTATGAAAAAATTTATAAGCGGACATTCTGTCGCCATTCGCTCTATTTTTCATTTTTTTAAAATAAAATGCTTATTTTTTCTAGTATCCCTTAGTATAATACATTTAATTCGCTGTAGAAAATTACAAAGATGATATTCAATCCATTCGACACCAATGCTTCCTTCAAAGCGCTCTCATCAATTCCCAGACCACAAACAAGCTAAATATCACATACAAACCAAATAGTTTCCAAGTGTTTTATGACAACTCAAGTCACAAATTCACAGAAATAATATGCAATTCTGGCAAAGGGTAGTGTATTTAACAATATCATAACCAAGAGAGCATCGTTCTGAATCAAATGCACATATATATGCATGTAATAGGGAGAAAGAGAAGCAAGCAATTCAGGAATCAATATCCAATGATACTATCATCATATTCTTCATCCACATTCTCATCATCATCTTCATCATGTTGTGGAGGATTAACAAAGGGTGGTTGTGATCCCAAGTCAGAAGCTTGTTGCATTTGGAAAAATGCTTGCATTCACCGATTGATGCTCATCATTTGTTCTTTGTTGCTTTAGCTGAGCATTTGGTTGGATTCCTCTAATTGCTTATATTTTTCCATAAGCATTCTATAATTTTCAGCTTGTGAAGTTAGCTCAACCCCAAGTTGGTTACCGCACCCTTTAGATCATTCAACTTCTCTTGTGAAGACACATATCTGTACTTGCTAAAAGCCATTTTATGTGAAGTATACATTAGTAATAATAACTAAACTTATCCTAAGATAACATTGTGCAAAAATTTAATATTAAAACTTTACCGGCTCGTTGAGAGGAACTAAAGTTACAGGATTTCCTAATTTTGACGGCCTCATCTACAATGCCATAAATATGACATTTTTTATTCATGTAGGCATTCACCCACAACTCATTTACATTTGAAAATGATTGAGATGGATCTTGTGAATTTTCACCTGAGGGTCCTTGAGAGTTTATGATATTTTAAAATTCTTGTTTAAAGAAAATTCATACGATATCACAGCATTTGCAAAAATCAAATACATTATACTTGATGAAATTATATGAATCAAGATTGAACAGCTAATTAAGATTGAACATTGAGAATAGCTTACATATATTTATTGTGATTTCTTATCAACCTAGGGTTTACAGTGTTGGCAATAGAGTGTGGCTTAAAATGTTATATCTAAACTGTTGGTATACTAAAGTCTGGTTCGGGAAAGACTCCATAGAAACTGTCCGAAATTGATTAGGTATTGGGATTGTTCCTGAAATACCAGAAGTGTAAGTACTTTTGGTTACTCCTATGGGAAATGTAGCATAAGGTATTTGGTGGAAAGGTTGGTCAATGTCCATAAGATGTGTACGGGAGCTCCTACACCCTTTTCCTCTATCTCGAATAGAGAACTTACCTCGACGAGGGTTGGAATCCATACATGAAATAATTGAAAACAAATACAAGTGCAAAAAATAATTGTACATATGAATAGTCAATTCACACAACATAAGAGGTAGAGAATTGTAAGTTTCACAATTAACACATAATGATAGTAAAGTTATAACCAACGGGTACAAAGCTAAGAAATGAAATAAAACAATTTCTAAGCATCTAATTATTTGTATCATCGTCATTCCCATCCTTGTCATCATTCTCATCATCATCATCATCATCATCATCATATAAATGCATATCTTCCTCTACTTCATCTATTTCATTCTCATCATCCCAGTCAGCCTCTTCTTCCTCATCTATATCATTATTTACTTGAATAAATAGAAAATCTATATCATCATTAACCTCTTCCACTGTTGTACTTTGGTCCACTATTAATGTGGGGTTAACATCATTCACAGGTTCCACGAGTGTCGTCATTCCTCATTGTTGGTAAACAGTAGGTAGAGTGTATTTCTTATCTACTCTTACCCTTGGTTTGGTTGGTATAACTACAAACTAATTCACCCTGTCCCTTGACTAATTTAGATGTAGAATGAAGTACACTTGTGATGCAGTATTTAGGAGGATAAATGGATTGTACTTTCTGTAGATCCTTGTGTGATGAACTTTGATAAATTTGCTTAGTGTCCCTTGATTCAATGTGAGATCAAACCACTTACAATTGAATAACACACATATTTAAGTGGTTCACCTAGATACTCAATTTCTATAATATCTTTATATATGCCATAATAATCATTTTCAATATCTCATTTCCAGTCCCACATACACCAACATCACAATTATATGTTTTCTTCCCGACACTGTGAGCTTCTGTATGGAGTTTAAGTCCATTGACTCTATATGTCGTCTACATTGACACATGCCTATTAGGCTTCATAGCCAATTTTGTAAAATACCAATATTTGCAGTTGTCAAACAGTTGAATGTAATGCACCGAAGGTGACATAATATGCATTTTGAGTTGATACAGTGCACCGAATTGTGTCGAAGTATTTGTACAGGACTAAGTTAAACTACTTATGCTTTGACTAAATCAATCTGTAAATTGAGTTTTAATGATTGTGTCAACATCAGCATCACTAACGAGATGTGTAGTTCGTACCTATTCTGTGAAATTCTATCACATTTTGAAAGGCAGGAATTAAACTAGTGTTCTAAAGGATAAACTCAATTAATACTTACAATAGCTAAGGTAGCACTCACCCAATATAAGATTTAGCTTTATCACAATTTAATAACATGTGAAGATGAACAACAATATATTGAGCATTTGTTCATCACAATTTAATAATGCCATATGATCTATGTAGGATTCATTATAGTCATGATTAGTATGACTTGAATCGCCAACTTTAGGCATTTCACTAGTAGAATACCCAACATCATGTTGTTGAGGTTCCACTTCTCTATGGCTTATGCAAAAATTTTATACATGAGGTATATCTTTACCTTATCTGGTATTAAGTATACTTTATTTTTGCATTTAGCACATGGACATCTATACTTCTGCATACTTCAAAGCTCTTCCTGCCTACGTGCAAAGTTATCAAATTGATTTACTCTATTTAGGGCATTCCCAACCCACATTCTAAATTTTAGAACTCTATCCTGACACATTAGTAAAAATTTTATTTTTTGAAACTCACATTTCTTCACTTCTCCAACCCATAGAACTCCAACTTGAATTACCATATTAAATATTCATTATGGACGCACTTTATAATACATATATTTTTTTGGTGTCCCCAAAAAAAGAAAAAATTGATTTTGAAGCCAAAAAAAAAAAAAAGAAGAATTGGAATGCACGGAGGAACTTTACCACATTCCTCTATGAGTGTCATTCTATAAAACAAGCTTGCTGCAGCAACAAAAAAACTTGCGTGTGAAACTTGAGAGGGCTCAACTGGAACTTATTCCAGTGGCTGCGAATGACCTTAGAAATTCTTGCATCTAACCATTTTGTTCAGGCAATAATCTATTATACATCCACCAACGTTGAGGAGGGTGATTCATATTTTGCTTAAGTAACAATATCCACAAAAGTTATTTGATTAGTATTAATTTAATTGATATAATTATAACTATATAAATTACTCAATTATATATTACATATATTTTAATAGCCAAATGCAGCATTCACTAATCCACAAAAATATATATAAGTAAATGAACTTAAATATATATAACGTTAGAAACATGCATTATATAAGATATATAATTGAATATATAAACATATATGCTAACTTACATGAAACGTTTTAAATATTTATGTTCCACTACTCACATTTTCTTAAAATATGAACCTACATACTGATAATTTTACTAACCAAAGATTCTATACCGAATTACTGCTAAATACAAACAAAAAGATCAAATCATATTAACATACAAGCCATATTATAGCATCGGCTAAAAATCTCATTGAAATACATTATCCAATGTCGGCAATTACTACTTTTAAAGTATGTCAATTCACAAATGTTGTTCACTTCAACTTCTACTAATTTCACAATCAAAATATAAATTGCAACAATTTTATATATCACTACTTATAAACTTTTATAAATATATTTCTACTCTCACAAATTTCACAAAACTAATAATAGATTCAAACTTATGCATTTCATTTCCACCAATATATCACATTTCAAATAAAATTACCAAACTTAAACCCTAAATTACATTGACAAAGAAGTTGAAGCAAATTGGATTGGTCGGCGGTAGCAGCAGGTGGACAGTTGGCAGTGGCACCAAACGACAGTCGACGGTGGCATAGGGAGGTGCGACGTAACGCTGTGGGTAGGGGGCTCTCACCAGCTCTCACTGCGGCTTTCGAACGCTCAAGAAAATAAGAAAGAAAGAATTAGATATGATTCTTAATTTGGGCTTGGTGACGAATTTCCATCGTCAGTTTGAAATTGAATTTTTTTACTATTCAGCAATGGAAATTCCATTGCTGAATAGTAAAAAAATTGAATTTTAGTTTGGTGATGAAAATTCCATCACCCAAAGCTAAAATATGGCGATGGCCAACTCATTGCCATTTTCGTCGCTAATTTTGATAAATTTCACTCCCAGTTTGTCCGTTGCTGAGTGTTATGGATATGGATTTGTCACTATTTTTCGTTGTTATTTAGCGCTTTTTTAGTAGTGTCACTCCTTTGTAAGCCTCATCTAAGCCTATGGTACTTATAGGCAATTGCACCTCAATTTAATGTTAGGAAAATAGTCTTGACCCTCCTATAAGCAACTTTTTAAATTCAGTATGCGGGTTATGTAGTGAACATGAGTCATACATTATAGTTAGGTACTATTGGTTTGAAAATCAAGGTTAGGTCATCCTATGGGGGTGAATACGATGACAATGAAAATTTTTTGCACTTAAAAACTTTAAGTCTAACAACAACAATGAGCAATAAGCAAGATATCAATGTAGATCTTAATAACAAAAATATAGAAGTTTAGAGAATATGAGCTGAAAAGAAAATTAATAGGGACAATGCATACGATAGAGTTATAAAGTTCACAGTACAAATGAATACGATATAGTTACGAAGTTCATACTATCAAATAGGGCTACATCTCCGCCTAGGACCTCCCTTTAGGATTTCAACACTTGCATTAACTCTCTTAAGTTACAACACTTTAGGAACACTTTTAGGCTCGTTGATAATACACACAAGTAGACCTGACAAAAATTGACTTGACTCGAACCTAGTTGAAAATTTTGAATTTTGAACATGACTTTTCCAACTTGAAGTTGAAATAAAGCTTACCTAAAAAACCTGTAAATTCTGGTTAAACCCGACCTTAACTCGAGCCTGAACCCGAACCATACGTTTGATTCGAATATTATTTCCTTCTTTTTTGATTTTTGTTTAATTTACCCTCTAAACAATAACAATTATTCATTATATCAAGTCATTTAATTATATTTTTGGTGAAATGAACATGTCTCATCATATTTTAAATATTCTAATTAAGAAAATTGCAATATCTTGTGTTTCTCCAACATCTTTTCATTTAGTTTTCATTCTAATTGATCTCGGACTATGATGTTGATGCCAGGAATGGGAATACCTGTGTTCGTGTTAGGATAAACCTACTAATAAATTCTGTCTGATTAGTTAATGTTAGATTAATTAACAAAATATTAAATTATTAAATGAGTTATCAATGGGTTAAACTGTTAACATGTTTTAGGTAGGTTGAATCATTTAAATGACCTTACCCATTGTTAATGTTGTTTTAACATATGGGTAGACCCACCAACCCAAAGAAGACTCGACTCTTTGCCCACTTGTATATGACGTTCATATATCATAATGAAAATTTTGAATATTTTGAATATTCTTTTAAGAAATTGCAATTATAATGTCTTTTCATTAAATATGGACATTTTAAAGTGATAAATATGCCAAGTTTTTCATTTTGATAAAAGAAAAATAACTTACAAAAAGGAACTCTAACCTAGTGGATTGATCGAAACCTGCGAAACCAAATTACATTCATCCATATCGCATCTGAACTTGAAAATACACATGCCTCATATGTTATCTAAACTCGAATACACCAACTCATATTTAAACCAACCACTCGAACCGACAGGTCTACAGGTAAGGCCTCACTCTTAAACTGTCAATCTACTCAAGAGTCCCTTATGATTAGGATTACGTAAAGTCTCGCTTAGACTAGCAATACTTACTCATTTACAAAAGAATTTTGTCAACTCTCCTGCCTCGTAGGTGTTACAAAGTAGGAATATGATTTAATTCAAATACAATATCAGGTACAAGAGAGCATTTAAAAGAGTATGAGTTGAATCACTTGATGTATTGCTTGCCCTCTTCTTCAGTAGCTATGACTTTTCATATAATGAGCTCCCAACTCTTTTTGACCATTGGAAGCATCAATTAGCATTTGGAATGAAAGATAGTAGCTTGTAGTTGTGATCTTAAAAATGTAGTGCATTAGTCAAGGTCTTGATCTTTATACCCTCTTTGCTACCAATGTCCTTAACTCCACATGATTCAACAAACTAAATTGGCTTGATTTGTAAGGCAATAAATTTTTGCCATTTAAACTCATTTTGGCAAAGGCAGCTAGAAGACTTTTAATCTTGTTACCAACATTCTTTATAGAATTAGACAAAACTATTTTTCTATCTTTCATCTAGGCATTTTCCAAGTTGTCAATCTCTTCTAATGCTAAACATAAAGTGCTTTTTGGCTTGATGCTTTTTCCTTGAACATTTTCATCTCACTTGAAGACATAAATTCCAATTAAATTTCTTATAAAACAAATAGCCAATTTTGATATGAGAATATTAATAAATACAATAGTTTCAATAAAGGTATTCTAATATAATACTCAATCATCTGAAATAAGTAATATGAGCATTGAGTGTAATTTATGATGAGTCTATAAAGGGAAATTTCTTGTATTTTCAATTGTTACGTTCTAATAATTTCGTCATGATTATTCAATTGTAAAAAATATGCATTTATTACTTTTTTGGATCTGATTAAATAATTTGCACAATTAAGTATGGATTGTTGAAACTATTTTAGCGTAATCTAGATTATGGTTAGGGTGTTGTGACTCTAATGTTGAGAGTCACTCTGAGTTTTGGTCAAGGTGGTATGACTTTGAGCTTCTCTATCTTTCAAAAGGTGGTCTAACTCTGCGTTTTGAGAAACTGAGTGTATATCAGAGTCCTTTGACCTAATCAATTGGATCCTTCGCTATCTGTTCAAAATGACTTAACCTGACCTTAATGCATGACTTATTTCTGAGTTAAATTACCATGATTTGACTATGTGACTTGCTTTAGCTAGTTAAGCACAAATACGACAAGTTTTCTAAGCCTGATATGATCATACCAGTCCATTTCTCATACAAATGAAGTAGACATAAATCAAAACACACTTAATGATTAAGTGTTGCTGCTTAACAACATTTAACTTTGACAGTATGCTCAAGATGAAAGATTCCATTAGATAATCGCTGGGCGAGGCATCCCTTTCTTTTGAACTAATGTACTCTAAGATGAGGAACCTAAATCTAGATACTTTATTCAATAACTACCTACTTTGTCTTTTTGTTCATCAAACCCTCACAAATCCTTTACTTGCAATCTCTTTGATACTTTCACACCATGCTTTATCCAAAGTGCCTACTAAATGTTATCTTATCATCTACAAAACATAGTTCCTTTGAAGCATCAAATGTTAAGGCTCGTTAAATTTTTATATTAGGAATCCCAAACCACCTACATATTCTATCCTTTCAATGAGATTCCTCATATCATATACAACCACTAAGAATTCTACTCTAACTCCTTACTACGATATAAAGAGTGTGCGTTAGTATGTCCCTTACATTTTGCTTCACATTCTTCTCATTCTAAGCTACATGATCTAAGGCTAACTCTAAGCACAAAGCTCACATTGCCACTAAATATGCTAATCTTCCTACTTCTTTTGTTGATAATGAAACCACCTCATATGATCAAGCAATCAAACATTGCTACTGGTGTGATGCTATGCGAGTTGGGTATGACACCCTCATGACCAAACACACCTAGAACTTATTGTTGCATCTTTCTAATGCTAGCATTTATCAATTCTCATAAATAAACAGCTAAACATTGAGAAATGGCTTGATCTAACTATTAATCAAACAATGCAAAGGCTTCTATGCCAATCATTTTAAATAGTAAGTTTGGTTTTTTCTGCCAAAAAACTTTGAGACATATAATAACATCATGATCTTGATTGTACCTATGCTTCTTTTCATTTTTTATAAACAGCTCCTATGAGAAATAAATACTGATAGATACTGAATAATCCTTTTCTGAATGTTAACTGAATATAGTTAGCTTGATGACTTAATGTTATATATTCCATGAATTTTGTTGGTCTTTTCATGTATGAGTAGACATGCACATATGTTCTCCAAACATAGATCGAACACATATTTCATCCGACATGCATTAATGGTTTGATGACAACAGTCATACAACTCACTAATGGTAAAACAACTTTCTTTCAAGCTTCCAAAAGATATTATCCCCTAAAAAATAATTTTTATAATATAAGTTTTGTAAAAAGATATTAAAGATTCAAATAATTTACAAAAAGGGCAAATAATAGCCCATTTTGTGAACATTCAGTAACTGACGACCACTCATAACTCATTGAAGACCTAATTTTGACCACATTTTTCAATGAAAGGTCTTTTCACCAGCATATTATAATCTCAAATCCTATAAGCAATGAAAGAAATATATTTCAGATAGTGATACATGTGCAAAAAATGACAACTTCTCATTCTTAAGCATATAACTATCTTCACACTAATCTAAATCATAGGAAACTTGATCCAACAAAATTAGACTCAATTTCACATTTGCCTATGAAATCATGGAGTGGAATAAGCTTTCCAACCAAAAAGGAATCGACCTAATCAGATGTCATAGGATAAAATTATGATAGAGCAGCTTATTGCTTGCCTTAACAGCTTCGTGCTGACCCCTGTTTTTCTATGGTTAATTCTAGGAGAAATAGTCTCTTGTGCCACTAGACTTCACTTACCCCAAGGCATATTAATGGTTAAACTAACCTTAGAATCTTTAATAATTAATTTGTGGAATACAATCCTCAATTTTTAGCTGACCCTAAGGGGCTCCTTTACCTCCTAACCATAATCAGTAGGGATGCTTCCGTCCCCTTCAGACATAAACACACATCTTGTCTTCTCCCTTTCCTAGACAGATAATTTTCCAAAGTAGAAAATAAAAAATCCTTAACTGAGTATCTTTTCATCTTCTCTCTATTTTTCCATGCCAATGATAACTGTCGATAAAGTTTTCTAAGATTTCTTGATTGGACTTGCATCTCTTGGGGTTTCCCACCAATCTAATGATGCATTTTACATTAATATTTTTTTTATTTATGAATTTAGACCTTTAGACTCTAATTCGTTCAAGAGATCTTCTATGCTTTTTAGGCTTCACTAAAGAATATCTATTTGTCTCCCTTCTAATCTTCTCTTGAGCTTTACAAAGCCCTTTCCAACCTCTTCCCTGTCCTCCTCAAACCACTTTAGAACTTTTTCCTTTAGGATGCTAAACCTCTATGATTAACAATCTACCTCAACCATTGCCACTCCTTTCCTTCCCTCCATACCCTCTAAGATGATAGTTCTAAGGACTACAAAGGAACATAGGATGTGACTTTCGATAATAATGATTTGTTTTATGGGATTATAATTTTAGAGGCTCCCAAATGGGGATTAAGTAAATGGCTCCATGGCTATGAACCACAAGAATGGATTCCGGGGTGAAGGTACAATTTGATGAATGGTGGGAAGCCACCATTAGATTGTCCGCTTCAATAACAACCTCTACTAGAAATGAATGTGTTAAAATTTATTTTTCCAATTCCATGTACTAGGTGCTTTTCATAAATTAATCATATTTAGTGAGGCATCTAATGAAAATAATATTTTTGGTGACCACTTACTAGGAATTCATCCTAAAAGACTTTACTATGAACATATTTTTATTTTATTTATAAGAATAGAAACATAAAGCACATAATCATGGAGGACCGAATAGAAATACTATGAAGAAGACAAATTAAACAAAGAAATAAACAAGATTATTCTCTTTAATTTATGATTGTCAAGATATGCCTTGATTCAAATATAGCAACAAAGTATTACTTCTTGGCTTCCTTTCCTTCCAAGTATAATTTTGCTAGGTGGCACATGTTTTAGGAATGAGGGATGCACACCTCTATCTATAAGGGTAGCAAAGTAACTTTCTTAAGCAAGAAATAATTCAAGAATATAAATCAAATCACTTTTATTCTCAAATATCGTAAAATGGGGTAGAATAGGGTTGATTTGTTTGCAATAGGCTAAATCAGTCCCTAATGCGCTTGATTACAACAATCAAAAATGCAATCACATGTGATTTTAGGAGTGGAACACAAGGTAGGGCCTAACAACTTGCAATGGGATCCACTGGTAGGTGCTAGGACTTAGTGACAGCTGCCAGATGGCAAACTCTAGCTACTGGTCCCTACGATAGTTCATATCATGCTGCAGTCCCTATCTTTTTCTTTAAGAGATTTGTTGTGAGAGTCGTATCATAAGACTATGCACCACCGTATTTGTTACTATCTCAATCACTCATGATCAGGTCAATTTCATGCTCCTATGCTAGTAAATCGTGAAACCCTAAGCTTTTTGCTCTTTCTTACAATTATTTTTGTAACTTTTAGGCTTCAAATGCCTTAAAAGACTTTTTATGCACTAAGGGAACATTTTATTTATGAATTAATTATTAAAAATCCAAGTATTTGTCATCACCAGGTAATAATGCGCTCGACATGCGATCATGCGGTTCATCTAGAATCCTGCAAGCACCAATTGGGTGCTTACAGGACCAAAGGATACTTGGTAGCTCATCTAGCCAAGCGCCCTTAGCTCCCTCTACTTTTTTTTATCAATGTTGGATTATTTGCTTGTTAGCCGCTTCTGCTTTTTTATTAGTGTGAGATCTTGCAACTGAAGTATTGTGAATGGTGATTCCTAACCCCTTGCAATTTTTCTTGTTCTTCTTCCTAACAAATTATCTTCCATTATCAACTATGACTAACTTTGGAAGCCTAAACCTTGTTATCACATTTTTCTGCAGAAAGTCTATTGCTTTCTATTCTGTAATTGATGGGGTTAGCTTTTGCCAATTTGTGAAGTAGTCCACTGCCACAAATAAGAAATTTTTATGTTTGGATACTTAGAGAATGGTCTAAGGATTTGCAGCCCCCCATCTTACAAAGGTTATTAGCTTCACAATTATAAAAAGACTAGTGGCTAGTGTATGTATTTTGGGGGAGTAAAATTGGCACTTATCACACTTTCTAACATAGGTTGATGCATTTCTGAGTTGGACGGGCTAGTAAAACCCTATCTAGCACCTTACCTGCTGAAACCCTACCCTTTACATGTGATACGCAATCTCCTTTAAAAGTTTCTACTAGGATATAGTCTACTTTTTCCTTAGTCACAGTGGCCGGTTCATGGCAAACAACTCGCATCAGAAAAGTTTTTGAGCTGGCTAAACCGTGCTTTTGCTGCGATATGGAATGCAATTTCTGCATTAGAGTGATTTTTTTGGATCGTAATAGAAACTGCAATTGCGACCAAGATCGCTTTTGACTCATTGGTCATAGTTTAACAAGGTTCTTGCATATCCTCTATTGTAGAGTTCTTGCTAAAATAAGCAAAATCAAGCTACCGGTTTTTGAGCCTTTTTGATTCCTTAGAACCATCTGGGAGAGGTCTATGCTTTTGTGTCTGATAAGCTTCAAGAAAACTGATATTAGAGAATCAATTTACGCTAAACTTGCCAACTTGCTTAATACATCTACTTGATGGTTTTCTAACCTTGTAATATGAGTTATCTCAAATTGATAGAAGTCTTTGATGGACTATTGAACCTTGGCCAAATACTTAACTATTTGGTTTCTCTTAGCCTCAAACTTACCTTTCATTGGACTTACCAATAGCTGTCATTCACAAAAGACTTTGACATTATTTACTTCCAAGGTCTTATATATCTCCTAACCTGCTATAATTGCTTTATGCTTGCTTCATTGTTGGTGTATGGGGATGCAAACCTCACGGCATACTCAAATTTCTCCCCTTTAGAGAGATTAGACTTAGACCTGGCGCCCCTAATCCATTTTGTGGAAGATCTATATTTGTAATAGCCCGAACCTAAACAATACTAATTGCCTTGGCTAATCTCCATTCAAATTAATTAAGTTGAGCATCGCATTTTAATTCAACATTTGATATGTTTATGTAATTGTAGGTTGAGACAACAAAGTGTCCACAAAATAAAGCTAAGTCATGCTCCGTATAAAATGATTTAAGCTTAAAAACAAATAAAACTTAGCCACTTAGCCCATTTATACAGGTGGGTAAAATTTATAATTTTTCATAGAGTAAATATATGTACAATTTGCTCACCTATGTTAACATAAGAAACATTCAATTCATTAGTGCATTTGAGGTTAAAATGATATAAGCAATAATAGTTAATTGAGAAAAGAAATTATAAGCAAGCTTGACTTCTTTTGATGCTATAACCAATAGCAACTGCAAACCATGTGCAAAATAATGGACATAGTAAGCAAAAGGGCAATCATTAATAATTAAGGCTTGTGATCCTTTTCAATGTCCAGCCATATTGTTGGCACCAACATAGCCTCACCTATGGGTATTTTACATATTAAATTCATCATAGGCAAGAGTGGAACAAATGACAATTTTCAGAGTTGTTACTGAAATATCTACAACACGAGCAGTACTGAAGAATCCCTCTCTAATGAGACCTTGATTGTCAACATATCAAAAGATAATTTCTATACGCTTTTGATTTGATATATCACTGGCATTGTCAAGAATATGCAAATTTTATAATGAATTATGTCATCATGAATAGGTCTTTTAACCTCTCTCCTAAAACATGTGGAATCTCCTTTTGACTATCAAGTGAGGTATTAGAAGCATGTTTAAGAGCATTTTCTAACACAAATTTTACAGTCAATGAATCATAGGAAGCCAAACGTTTGTCTCCGTGTGACCAAAAGGGCACGAGTTCGAGCCGTGGAATCAGCCACTGACAAAGTCCGGTTAGGCTGCCTACAATTCACCCCTTGGGGTGCAGCCCTTCCCCGGATGCAGCGTAAACGCCGGATGCTTGTGCACCAAACTGCCCTTTATTTTTTATTTTAATGAATCATAGGAAGCCAAACGTTTCACATGTTTGATAAATTACCATGATTTAGCGAGTCTTTACTTTCATTATTGTCTCTTAGATCACATCCCTAGAATTCTAGGAAAGAAACTACATCGACAGAAACCTTCAGCTGCAAACTATTCTTTTCAATTTCTTAAGTAATTTATTTATAAAACCCTTGAGCCATGTGTTGTTTTTGCCTAAGTAAACCATAAATAGCTTGTTCAGCCTTTTTATCTATAGTATTTAGGTCTTTTCCCATATGATTTAAGAAATTTTTCATATAACTTCCTTTTGATTTCAAAACATTCTAAGTGAAAGTCTGGAATCCAAGCAGGTAGTCCTTCTTGTTAAAAGAGAAGCATTGTATGCAAAATGAAGGCATCCTTCTTAGAAGAATATTCTAGCAAAGATGGAAAAATAGCACACCAAGAGCATTAAAACCTTCACAGATGATTAGCTAATCTATACATCAGAAAGCTAGTCAATTTAGTTGTTATGGACCTTCTTTTATATAAGATCTTCATATTTCATTATGTATCTCAACTGAATATTCCCAAATTTGCTTCCTTATCCTAGGATCGCGCTCCAATGCTCATTCATGTTCACAATATTTATTGTACTTGATATATGCAAAGGACATATTTAAGAGCTTAAATACTCACCAAGTTCCATTATGTTAGCTTAAGCTACCGGTGTAGATTGATTCTCTAAAGTAGATTCATCTATTATGCCATCTTCAGAAGTTCCACTTCTTCTCCTTTTGAAAATAGAATATATCTAAGTTTGTTCTTGCGTTCTCACATAATTGTCAATACCTATGAAGTACACAAACATCATACATTTGTATAATCTGTATAATTTAAACTCTAGTACAATTAAATTATGTTATGATTTATATTAATAAATTAGAATATATTAACTGTAAAAAAATTAACAAATAAGAATATAGATTCTGTATTAATTAAATCAAGATTTAAACTAAATTAAAATTGTACCATGCCTATTTCTAACTTACTAATATGAGGGCTAATGATTAATATAATTAAAATATTAAGAACAACTATTGACATTGCAAAGAAAACAATTAACTACTGAATACTAAATACATGGGAGGTTAAGAAAACAATCAAAGCAAGATCAATCAACTAACTAGTTTACTAATTGTGGAAAAGAAAAACCAATCACTTGTATTTAATTTCAATAAAAAAATGTGTGATTATACAGTATAATAATTTACTAACCTGGTCAAATGGTCAATGTCTATAGGTCAAGCTTGATATAAAAGAAATTCCAATAATAATTATGATGTAGCATTAACTTTCACATCAATAAAAGAGCTTATACTGCTTATTTACCATGTGTCGGAACCCATTATTGATAACTAGGTAGATGTTGATCCAATTTGATAAGAGACTAAAAGGCATAGAAGTGTAATACAGGAGCGACATCATGCACCCACAGTAGATAAACAGAGCATGTGTATGGAGGAATTAGGGTAGAATGAGAACCACCTTATTGTTTATCCACTTATGATAGAAGGATGAGTATATGGAAAACGGAAAATCGTGAGTGTATGACAAATATTCCCATCGAGGTTGGTGTTTAAGATTATAGGTGGAAAAGTCTGACCTAACATGATAACCTTACTCGAACTCGACCTGAAGTTACTAAGAGAAACCCGAACCCGATATGACCCGAACTGATTTCGATCCGAACTCGGCATGATTTAACTGTTTAGCTTGAAAACATGTTATTTTTCAATTTTGAGTAGATCTGAACTATTTGCAAACTTGACATGAAATTGACATGTTTATTAAATGGATCAACTCGAACCGACCTGTTACTCAGCTCTATTTAAGATTCCTACGTTCAAATATGTTGTAGCAATATGTTCAAGCATCTTTTATGTACAGCAAAATGGATTATATTATTATAAATATAAAGTGGGGGGGTTCTTTTATTCCTTGCATCTGTTAAGGGTTGCTTGACTCATGTTATGGTGGTAGTCAGAAAAGGGGTGACTTTTAGTAAACTATTCTACCATTGACATAAGATGTTCAATTAAAACTGGGGTTGAACTTAACGCATAACAAAGCATGGCACAAATGTGAATATATTTGTATATCATTGCCTAAATGGATGAAGGACTGTAAATGCCTAAAAATAGCAGTTGAATTTTTAATTGTCCAATGATGAGGAAATTTACCCAATCACGAACCCAGAGGCCTAATGAGGTAATTAATCAAAATAAAATGGTAAAAAAATAATAATGAGAGTCTAATTAGAGGAGAGGCGGTTCGAGTCAACAAACTGGTTTTCCCTTTTTTCTGGAGTTCAAGTCCAGCTCGATTATTAGTGGTAATTTCTTAAGCGAGTCTAGTTAAAGATAGATTCTTAATAACATTAGAAAAGTCATTAAGCCTAATATGATTAGGAGTTGGTATTCTTTTCCTAGGCAGAGTCTGTCTAATTATCACCTATAAAAGGAGAGAGGAAAAAAAGAGAAATGAAAAGGAAGGGAAAAGAGGAAAAAAGCAAAAAAGAAGGAGGGATTGAGTAATCAATCAATCAGTGAGAAGCAAGTTAATTTGCGAGATCAAAGCTATTGAGAGATCGCTTAAGATATTGTGATGAGATTATTATTAGTCGACTACAATCCTAAGTCTCTCATCTAAGATTATCACCATAACCACTCCACCGGGTTCCCTAGGTAATTAGGTGGGTTGACCTAAGGGCAAAAATTTCATCTTTCTATTCCTATTTTCTCTTTTCATACTTATTGTGTTCTTATAAGTTAATAAAGATGTAATCTTTTATGTAGTTCTTGTCTACCATAAATTATTTGTTTTGTTTAGCTTTGCATTAGACCAAAGATTGTACCTTTTTGATTCATGATTGTATATTAGCGGAATTAAAGCTTTAGATTTCCCATGTTGAATAGTAGAGGCCGCTAGTGATGATAGCGGTGATGTGATACACACCATTACATCATCATACCCTCGCCCCTGAATCTAGATCCTCGATTCGAGACTAAGGAGTCAAGACGAAACCCCACATGAGGGATTATACGGGGCTTTTTGAAAACCTTTTTTAAGTTGGATCGATTCGTCCCTTAGGTGTTCTTTCAGTTGTCCCTATCAGTGCAATTCATTTCAAAAAGAGACTTGGTTTGTTAGTTTTTAGGAAAACTCACTAGTGGTTCTCTTAAATTATATAATTGCAATTATTTGTATTCTTTCTTATTTTATGCCCCTTTTTTGATTTCTTTACTCAACAAAGTGGTACTGTTAGACAGTAAGACTGTCTGGACCACCAAAAAGGGCACTAAGTGAATACATGGTGAATTTATTTGGTCAAATAAAGGCATGAAAGGCTTTGTAGGTGAGCCCGATGTAGGTTGAAGATTAATCACCCCAAAGATGAACCAAAAGAGATTGGGAAAGAGTGTGCTCCCAAGTAATTAGAGAAGGCTTCTAACAGCTAGCATTTAACACTTGAAATAAGTAGCAAGGAGATAATTCATCCCACCCTCTAATCTTCTGAAGCCTTAGCACCAAGCATTAGACTAAAGGGAAGGCTCAAATCACCACGCTCCTAAGAGAGATAAAGATTTTGAGATTTTGAGGAAGACCAAGTTTCAAGCTCTCATATCATTCATTCAATCTTATTTTTTATGGAGGTAATTGGGTCCACAAATACCCAACGGGAGGGAAAATTAGCTGTACATTAGTAGGGCAAGTGGACCAATAGAAGGCTTATAAAATATCCTAGGAAAATAAATCAATATGCTAAAGATAATTACAATCACTATGAGCTGTATTTTTTAATAGTCATCTCCCATCTTCCAGACAGCCATGAGTAGGCTCTACTCCTCCAAATGAGATGCCTCCACTTGTCAACTCTTTCCTTGTGTGTGAAGAATGATTCCATTCTGATTAATCACCAAAATTACAGCCTTAACCTCCTTAAGCCCATAATCAGAACCGTGCACTTTCCAGTCCTGGACCGACCCTTACTCGGTATTTGGCCCATGACTTTCTCATTTCTGGGAATTTAGGGGTGATTCAAGACTAGTTAGAAAATAGACATCCGAGGCTTTCCATTCATATATAATTTGGGGAAATTGGAGCTCATTTGCCTGGTAACAACTGAGCTAGAAAAAAGCTAAGTTTCTACCCAGAAATTAAAAATGAGCTAATGGGGTGGTTTTGAAAGGATTAAGTGGTTAACTTCTTATTTAGGGCTACTTTGGGCCCAACCACCTTTTTTAATGCTCCTGGCATCTTCTTAAGGGTCCCAAGTTAATACTGACCTAGGGGGACCTACTCCTTGACCTAGGGTCAATATTGGGCCGACTTGGTTGAGGACCCTCACTAGTGTGAGTATGCCTAAGCTCGAGAGTTGCTCCGCATCAACCCTTCC
The DNA here is from genome assembly GCA_029747015.1 of Carnegiea gigantea. Lineage (NCBI taxonomy): Eukaryota > Viridiplantae > Streptophyta > Magnoliopsida > Caryophyllales > Cactaceae > Carnegiea > Carnegiea gigantea. Next base: position 116,578 of record JAKOGI010000713.1, read on the forward strand.
CTTTGAAGAGGATTTGTCCTCAAATCTTCATCATGTTCCTCATCATTTTTAAGGTAAGGAGTGAGATCCTCAATATTAAAGGTGGCGGATACTTGCATATCGCTTAGAAGTTCAATTTTGTGTGCATTTTCTCCCACCTTTTGTACCACCTTGTATGGACCATTTCCTGTAGCCATGAGCTAGTTCTTCCTTATTGAGGAGAACTTTTCCTTCCTCAAATATAACCATATAAGATCACCTAGTTTGAATTCAAGGTGTAGGCGGTTCTTGTTGGCCTTTTGCCTGTATTGCTCATTCACCTTTTCAATTTGTGCTCTCACTTGCTCATGTGGCTTCTTCATTTCTTTAGCTCTTACTTCAGCCTCAAAACTCACCATTGATTCTTGAGGAATAGGTATAAGATCAATGGAAGTAAGAGGGTTAAGACCATAGCACACTTCAAAGGGAGAGTAAGAGGTAGTATAAGAGGGAGCCCTATTGTAGGCAAATTCAGCATGAGCAAGCTTGACATCCCCAATCCCTCAAAATCTTACTCACCATACCCCTTAGCAATGTTGTGAGAGTTCTATTTTTCACCTCCGTTTTCCCATTGGTTTGAAGATGGCAAGTAGTGCTAAAGAGCAACTTAGTCCCCATAAGCCTTCATAGGGATCTCCAAAAGTGAGATAAAAATCTAGTATCCCTATCCGACACGACGGTTCTTGGAATACCACGGAGCCTCACAATTTCTTGAAAGAAGAGGTCCACAATATAGGTAGCATCATCATTCTTATGGCATGTAATGAAGTGAGCCATCTTAGAGAATCGATCAACCACTACCGTGATAGCATCTTTTTCCCGAGAGGTTCTTGGAAGGGCCACAAGAAAGTCCATACTAATGTCATCCCAAGGCCTTAAGGGGACTGGAAGAGGAGTGTGGAGACCTTGATGGAAATGACTCTTAGCCATGTGACAAATGTTGCATCTTGAGATCACCTTGTGAACATTCCTACCTATCTTGGGCCAATAAAAATGATCCTTGAGTATCTCAAGGGTCTTGTTAATGCCAAAATGATCGGCTAAGGCTTCTCCATGAGCCTCATTGACAATCAAGTCCCTTAGAGGACTTTTAGGGATTTAAAGCTTGTTTCCTTTGAAGAGGAAACCATCTAGCAGAGTGAAAGAGTCAAATTAGAAGAATTCTCTCCTATTTACTTGAAGTCTTCATCCTTATGGTATGAAGCTTTGATGGAATGAAATCCAAGAACCTTAGCTTCAAGGACCGAAAGAAGAGCATATCTCCTTGATAAGGCATTGACCACAACATTCTCTTTCCCACTCTTATGCCTACAAGAGAAAGTAAAAGATTGAAGGAACTCAACACACTTGGCATGTCTTGAGTTCAACTTGTGTTGACCATTGATATAGGATAATGCCTTGTGATCCGAATAGAGCAGAAAGTACTTGGGCTTGAGGTAATGACTCCAATGTTCTAAAGCCCTAACAATGGCATAGAGTTCCTTGTCATAGGTGGAGTAGTTGAGCCTTGAACCATTCAAATTCTCACTAAACAAAGCTAGAGAGTGCTTAGCTTAAGTGAGAACTGCACCAATCCTAACATCACTAGCATCACACTCAACTTTAAATAGAAGATCAAAGTTGAAAAGAGCTAAGATAGGAGTCGAACAAAGTCGATCCATGATGGTTTCAATGACCCTTTGGGCAGCCTTTATCCACTCAAAGCTTCCTTTTCTAATGCATTCGATAAAGGGAGCCATAATGGAGCTAAAGTCTTTAATGAACTGACGGTGGAAAGAGGCTAACCCATGAAGCTTCCAACTTCCATGATGGAGGTGGGAATAGACCAACTCTTGATAGCCTCAACTTTAGATTCATCAACTTGAATTCCTTCATCAGATACAATATAGCCAAGAAAGATAACTTGAGGAGTGAATAGCGCATACTTCTCAAGTTAGGCATATAACTTTTGTTACCGCAGCACTTAGAATACTTACGAAAGATGCTCCATGTGAGATGTTTTATCATGACTATACACCAAAATATCATTGAAATACACCGCAATAAACTTCCCAATGAATGGTCTTAAGACCTCATTCATGTGCCTCATGAAAGTGCTAGGAGCATTAGATAGACCAAGTGACATCACATGCCACTCATATAACCTATATTTGGTCTTGAAGGCGGCTTTCCACTCATTCCTTTGTTCGTTCTAATTTGGTGATAGCCACTCCGGAGCTTAATTTTGGAAAAGACCTTGGACCCATACCACTCATCAAGTATATCATCCAATCAAGGAATAGAGGATCAATACTTGATGGTGATGTTGTTTATGACCATAGAATCAACACACATACACCAAGTGCCATCCTTCTTAGGTATCAAAAGGGCAGGAATTGAAGCTTTCCCTAATGTACCTAAGCTTTTCCTAATGTACCCATGATCAAGCAACTCTTGGACTTGTTGTTGAAGCTCTTTTGACTCATTAGGATTGCGCCTATAAACTGGCTTATTTGGGAAAGGAGCGCTCGATAGGAGATCAATTTGGTGCTTAATTCCTCTCAAAGAAGGGAGCCCTAGGGGTAGAGTATTGGGAAATACATCCTCAAACTCTTCAAGAGTGATTGAGCTAAAGGATGCATGAGTTTCACTCCCTCACTTGTGTTTGATTCTACCATAAGTAAGATAAATAAAGGCTTGCTCTTACTAATGACTCTCTCTATCCATCTTTCACTCACAAATAGGCTTTTCTCAATTCCCTTCCCTAGCTTAGATTTGAGGAGTTTAGGTAGAGGTAGTGGTGTCAAAGTAAGATCATGACCCATGTACTTGAATGCATAAGTATTGGCATGTCCATCATGAGCCACGTGATTGTCAAATAACCATGGTTTACCAAGTAACAAATGACATGCATCCATGAGAAGAATATCACATAGTACTTCACCACAATATGGACCAACTGAAAATGCAATGAGTGCTTGCTTAGAAACAGTTAACTTGCTTCTTTGTTTGAGCTATTGGAGAAAATAAGGGGTAGGATGCACCTTAGGGGATGATTGAAGTTTGTCAATGAGTGTTGTGGAAGCTCCACTAGTCCAACTTCCTCCATCAATGATGAGCTCACACACCTTGCCTCCGATAGTGCATCGAGTATGGAAAATTTGCTCTCTTTGGCTTGGCTCATAAAGAGCCTCTTGGACATGGCGTGCTCTCTAAATCACCAAGAGTTCTCCTACATCCGGGGTGACCAGAGTTTGATCCTCATCCTCTACTTCTTCTTCACTAGTAGCTTCTTCAATAGCATAAATTTCTTCTACTTCTCTAATGGTGAGGTTCCTTTAGTTAGGACAATCCGCTTGGAAGTGTCCATAACCATGACATTTGAAACACTTTTTACCCTCCAATCTCTGTGGTGGTTCACTAGCATTCTCTTTACCCTTGTCAAGAGTTTTGCTGGATGTAGGGGCAATGATAGCTTTGTTGGGACGGAGTAACCTTTCAGGATACTTGAAGGACGAATAGAGGAAGTGGTTTGAAAGGGTTTTCGACCCTTAAGTTGTTTCTCAACGTTGATGGCTAGATGACACACATTGTTAAAGGATAGGTAAGGTTGTAATTCCACCTTGCTAGCAATGCTAAGAGATAACCCCTTAATGAACCTAGCAATCTTAAGTTCGGGTTCTTCATCTAAGCCAACCCTCATTTGGAGTCATTCAAACTTCCTAATATAGTATTCTACTTTAGATTCTCTTGATTGAGAGAAGTGATCTTGAGGTAGAGTTCTTGTTTGTATGAAGGAGGTAGAAATCTCTTGTCCATATGCTTCTTGAGCTTGAACCAAGTCTTGATTTTAAATTTGGCTTCTGTAGCCCTACTCTTCTTCAAATATTCATACCACAATGAAGCATACCCCTTCATCTTAAGAATGACCAACTTAAAGGCCTTCTCATCATTGTATTCTTTGAGCTCAAAGATCCTTTTAAGGGCTTGAACCCAATCAAGATAGTTCTCCAGCTTAAGATTGCTATCAAATTTCGGAGTGTTAACTTTGAGATCTCGAAGATCATCCCTTGGATTCTTTAGTCTTCTTGGTCTTCCTTCCTTATCATCAAAGTCTTCATGGGAGGAAGAGTATTCAATGTCAATGGGGTGAGCATTGTAAATTCATTAATAAGGGTTCTGTGGAGTGGATTCCCTTACTTGTGCAACCTCTTGGGTAAGTTTTCTCATTTGCTCTTGGAGCTCTATAAGGGTCCTACCAATCTCATAGGCTTGCTCAAGAGGAATGTTTGAGGAGTGAGAAGGATTACTGTAATTAGTCATAGTTGATAGAGAGGAAAAAGAAGGAGCAAACAGAGGAGGCACAGGCGCGTTGAAAGGACACAGGAAAGAAAACAGTGAAAGAGGAGGGGGCGAGGTAGTGCTCTATAGTACAGGGGGGCCGTGCTAGATCTCTGGAACAAGATTTAGGAGCACAGACAAGAGGCATGGTTGTGCTAGGCAGCGCAGGGTGGCCATGCAATCTCTGGGTCAATTTTTTCAAGAGCAGGATTTTGCACGGTCGTGCCAAGTGCCATGGGGTGGCAGTGCCAAATTTCTGATTTCGTGTTTTTGGCATTTTTGTGGAGTTTTAAGGATGTGTTTTGGTTGGGGTTTGTGTTTGGGCTATAATTAGGGCTCTTTCTGGACTAGATGAGTGATTTAAAGAGGAAGAACTAATGACAAAAGAGTATAGAAAGGGGAAAACTTTAAGCAATTCTAACTCAAGGAAGGTTGGAATGGATGCTTACCAAGAGATAGGATCATTGAAAGCTCTGATACCAAATGATGCATGGTGAATTCTATTTGGCCAAATAAAGGCATGAAATGCTTTGTAGGTGAGCCCAATGCAGGTTGAAGATTAATCGCCCCTAAGATGAACCAAAAGAGATAGAGAGAGAGTGTGTTCCCAAGTAATTAGAGAAGGCTTTTAATAACAAACATTCAATACTTGAAATAAGTAGCAACAAGATAATTCATTAGACCTTCTAACCCTCTAAAGCCTTAGCACTAAGCAGTAGATTAAAGGAAAGACCTAAATCACCACCCTCCTAAGAGAGAAAGATTTTGAGATTTTGAGGAAAACTAAGCTTCAAGCTCTCATATCATTCATTCAATCTAATTTTCTATGGAGGTAATTGGGTCCATAAATATCCAATAGAAGGGAAATTAGCTGTACACTAGTGAGCAAGTGGATCAATAGGAGGCTTACAAAATATTTTAGGAAAATACATCAAAATGTTTAAGATAATTACAATGACTATGAGATGTATTTTCAAGGATTCATCGCCCATCTTCTGGAGAGCCATAAGTAGGCTCTACTCCAAATGAGGTGTAGCCACTTGTAAACTCTTCCCTTGTGTGTGAAGAATAATTCCATACTAATTAATTCCTAAAATTATAGCATTAACCTCCTCAATTAAGCCCATAATCAGAACCGTGCACTTTCCAGTCCTGGACCGACCCTTGCGCGGTATCTAGCTTATAACTTTCTTATTTCTTAAAGTTTGGGGGTGATTCAAGATTCATTAGAAAATAGACATCTCAGACTTTCCATCCACGCATAAGTTAGGGAAATTAGAGCTCATTTCCTAGTAAAAGTAGAGCTAGAAACAATGCTAAGTATTCTGCTCAGAATCTAAAAATGAGCTAATAGGGTGGTTTTGGAAAGATTAAGTGGTCAACTCCTTGTTTAGGGCTACTTTGGGCCCAACCACCTTTTTTAACCCTCCTTGGACCTTCTTGAGGGTCCCAAGTCAATATTAGCCTAGGGGGACCTAGTCCTTGACCTACGGTTAATATTGGGCTGACTTGGTTGATGACCCTCACTAGTGAGAGTAGGCCCAAGCTCGAGAGTTGCTCCGCATCACTAATCTGACAAAAAACTGATTGGTTCCTGGACCAAGTAGGAAACCTAGTTCCTTGATCAGGCAGTCGCCAATGCCCTGGATCAGGACTAGGAAAAACTGGACCTAACTTTAGTTTAGAATCGGTCAGTTCCTAGCTTAAAATTAGGAACCAATTTCCTGGTTGAATCCATTATTTCTATTATTTTTTTCAAAAAATAAAAAGAGGATAACTATTAGCTCTCTTTTCCCAAAAATAAAAATAAAAATCAAAATAAGATACCCAACAAAAGGATAGTTGAACCATCTATATGGGGGATCACACTCTTGAGGAGGTGGATCCTTATAGTGGGCACTTTACTGGGGACGATTTTCTTTCAGTGGGCGAGATTTGAAATTTACTATAGGAAATAGTCTTAATTACACTTTCATTAGGCATCCTGCATTGAAAAGGGTTGCCCTACATGGGATAACGACACCTCTAGGTAGCGCAATTTATTATACTTCAAGAGATTAGTTGGCTACTCAGTTAGTCGATTAGACTCAACGGAGCATGCAATTGATCCACTAACTCATGACACACTTTCTGCTCCACACAACTTAGGAAGCAACCAAAACGTCCTAATCTTGCCATGCACAGCATAGATGACGTACGGAGCGTTTGGATCACAAGAAGACTATTGTAAAACTAACCTAAAACCCTTGTAACTTAGAACCTTGGTTTAGAATTGGAACTCATGTGGATACTTGGATGTATTGTTGTATGACTTGACTGTTTATCCCTAAGGCTTATACGTTGATGCTTTAGATCTTAGGAGAGTCCATTCTATGAGAGGTTGAACTTAATGGCTAAGGTTATAGACCGAGCCAGCTTCAAGGCCAATTGAGCCCTAAAGGAGTCTTGACCTCAAACCCGACTAGGTTCAAACCTTATTCTAGGGGGTAAAAGTCCTAAAAGGAGACCAAGTTATAAGCATGACTAGGTATCTGTAAAAAAAATATAAAAAAAAGTGTCTGCATCCTGGTAAGAGTCTAGAATTGCTGTCGGTCTATAACTACAAAGGGAATAAGAGTTAGTACGGATGCCGGCCAGTACCTTTAGATATTTTTAGCCCATTTTATGTTAGTTTGAGTCAACATACGGTCTGTATACTGGGCTCTTAGTCTTAGATTTTCATAATGTGTAAGTTAGCGTTTTTCGAGTCCTTATCTCCTAGGAAAACTATCTATGTGGGTCAGTCTGAGCACTCTCCCTTATTACCACGATAGGGAGGCCCAATCTAAGGAATAATCGATAGAAGATTCATCTGCTAGGTTAGAGGCAAGGTCGAAGTTAAGAGGGAATTATACACCTATTCCAATGGTAGGGAATAATGAGCTCACCCAAGTCATGAAGGAAATTAAGAAAATCTAAGCTAAGATGGAAGAGAGTGATAGAAAGGTGAAGTCACTAGTGATCACACTTTAGGACCTCAACAAGGAGACCCGAATGGAGAATAATGAACAAACTCCTCCACCCTAAGGGGAGAATCATAAAGAAAAGGGAGAATTGGGGGATGGAAAGGGAAAAGAACAGGAGATGAACACTCCCTAAGTTGATCCCTACGTAGATGGCATAGCATAGTTGCATAAGGAATCTTCGATGTTTAATAACTATTTTAACGATTAAGTAGGAGTCACTTCAATCCCCAAAAGGAAGCTGCGGCCAAAATTCACCATGCTTGATATTGAGTTTCATAAGACTGAAAATCCACACCACTAAGTGAGGAATTTCATTTGCGCTATGGCTCTAAAGAGAATAGATAAGGATATCCTGCACTTAATATTCCCATGGACTTTCAACAAAATTCATGAGGTGGTATAAAACTATTGACCTATGAAAAGGTCACTAATTGGGATGATATGTGTAGGGAATTCCTGAATCAAAACTCTTGTAACACTGATTCCAAATCACACTTAGGGATCTAGAGTTACTTATGCAAGAAGAGAAAGAAAGGTTTGCTGACTACTTGGCTAGATGGAGGGTAAAGACTGTCCATATTATAGGCTGACCCTCTGAGATAGATCAAGTAAGATTGCTCATTAGAAGCCTTCAGCCTTCATACTATTAACACTTGTAGTTCATACCACTTGAGAGTTTTACAACATTAAGAAATGTCGGCATACTAGTAGATGAAGACCTAAGGAGGTACTAGTAAGACAGGAAAAAACTAAAGAAATAATCACCAAAATAGGGATAAGAAGGCTAATAGCTCCAAGAAGGTGTAGGTCGTAAATCGTATTACTAAATATAACCCTATAGGGGCTACTTACACCCAAACTCTAGAACAGCTCCTGGATAAAGGGAAGATCAATCTTCCTAAAATTAAACAAGAGACTGAGTCCCTCATGTAGTCTAAATACTTTGACCCGAGAAGTATTGCAAATACCATCAATTGTGGGGGCACAATCCTGATGATTATTGAACTTTCAAAAATAGGCTGGAGACGATGTTTAAATCTGGACAACTTCTATTGGCTAATGCAGCTCAAAAGCCTAACAATGATAGGACTCCACTCGGGAATCATGAAAATAGTTTTGTTATTGAGGACTAAGGGAAAGAATGGAATCTGTTTATGTTGATACAAGACATTAGTAGCCCAAAACTACGGATAAAGACGCCTGCACCAAACATGGAAGTCTTTGGCCTTTGGGAAAGTGATGAAGACGACGTCTATAACCTGCTCACTGAAGCAAGTCGATAATAACTTTTAGGGAGGAGATGAAGAAGAAGGCTTCTGGGGAAAGGAGGACTAGGTGCCAGTCCAATACCTTATACGATTCGGGAGACAACAGACTAAGGGTGTCCCACAAAGGCCCCCACAAAAAGAAAAGCAACATTACCCCAAGAAGAGGATTCGATGATGAAGCAGCTGAAGAAACTTAAAGCAGATGTAAGTATATGGTAGCTCATAGTGGTCTTTCAAAAGCATAGCCAGTTCCTAATAGAGGTGCTAAATAAAATTGAGGCATCTCTTGAAGCTACCCCAGAAGAGATGATAACCTCAATTACGACTGGCAAAGGCACTATAACCTTTAGTAGTGAAGATGTCCCGCCAGGAGGTACGACGCACATCAACCCCCTTTACCTCACTGTAACCTGCCTTCATAAATATATACCTCTAGCTTTGATCGACAATGGCTCAGCGATGAATGTCTGTCCTTGGAGGATGACCAAAAGGATAGGGGTCAAAGAAGAACAACTCTCGACACCCTCCACTCACTTAAGGGCATACGATAATTCAAAGAGATTGGTGTTGAGTCCTATTCACCTTTCTATTAATGTGGGCCCTATCGAGAGGAATATAAAGCTTTAAGTCCTCGATATACCGCCTACCTTCAACCTACATATAGGAAGGCCATGTCTTCATGATCATCAGGCAGTTCCTTTCACTTTATATTAAAAAATAAAGATGTTAATAAAAGCAAAGTAGTGACTGTTGAAGGTAGCAACCTACGTGCTACGATCACAAGTAAGAGCTAGTACTACAAATAGAGCATGATTGTGATGAAGAAGGACTTCACAATTTTGAAATGGTGGCAGCATTAGAAAAGGACAAAGCACCTTTTGACTTTGATCTTTATTCTAATCTGAATGTTCATGCCATCCTAAAGAAGTGGGGCTACTTTCCAGGAATGACTATAAGATGGAGAGCACACGGGTGGACTATCTTCCCCTTGATGCAGAGGGATGACTATAAGATCATATTAGGATACCACCTAACTCCCAAAGAGATAGTTAAGGCTAAGTAGGAAACACAATCCTGTAAAACTATTGCTAGGAAGCAGTACCCAAAGAACTACACTGTTAGGCGATATCCTCTCACTCTTAATGGTTAGTTCCCGCATAATGGAGACAACTTCACCTTCCATGGCTTTCCTAAACCTAACTATACAAAATGAAAGAGACTCTTACTGTCGGGGCTGGAAATATTTAACGACTGCTACCTACTGAAAGAAGAAGTGTTTACTATTGAGAAAAGACAATTGTCCACAAAAGACTAGGTGGACCTAGCTGAAAGTAACATCTTTGGGATGTTGTTCAGTTAAGGTTGTAGGAAAAAAGAAGACCCTACTGTTGTTCTCTCTCTCACTATGTCGAATGGTGAATTTGATCCTACTAAGTTCATCGTCAAAGTTCAAGCTGAGGGTTGCAAGCAATTATCTTGGACAGCCAAACAGGAAGCCAAAGTGTTTACCATAGCTATAGGCGATAGTTTAGAGTAGTCTAAGATAGGGTCTAAGAGTTAGTCTTTAGCTTCTGTGCCTTTTATGTGCTACATCAGATTTATCTATTTTAAATTCCAATAAGATGAGCTCTTACACTTACAACTCATCTCATTCCTTTCCTTCTAAATGCTTTGCCTATTTTAATAAAAATGAATAAGAAACCCCAAAAGAATTAATTAAAGTAATGGAAGATTATAAAATTGAACTTTCATAATTGAGGACACAACACTAGCCAATTTGGGGACATTCAATGAACCCGAAGAACTCAAAATAGGAAAATCATTAACCCTTAATGAGCAAGAAAATTTTATTATACTCCTAAAAGAATTCATAAATGTCTTTACATGGTCCTACAAAGACATGCCAGGCATTGATCGGGACATTGCAAAGCATAAAATTCCTCTCTATCTAGATGCAAAATCCATAAAACAAAAACTCTAAAGGATGAAGCCAGAATGGGCCTTAAAAATAAAGAAAGCAGTGCATAAGAAATTGGAAGAGAGAATCTTTCTCTATGAAGTTGATCCAGCTAGCCTTAAACTTAGCAAAATTACAACGTAAGATATATAACCACATTCCTAGGGATCTCTATCAGCCTCAAATGCTGCAATAGTCAGATCTGCATGCCAACAATAAAAGTCAGTAGGATCTAAACACCAGCCAGTATCACAAAAAAAAAGAGGGACTCAAACTCGGTAAGTTTCCAGACTGTAGAGCCTATCTGCAGTAGTAGTGGGTTGGCCGAGAAAAACTGATCTGGATGATGATGAAGTCGGTTTAGACATAAGATAGTCTCAGAAACAATGAGCGGCATAGGAGTCCGGTCACAATGTATCTCCTTGACCACACTTAGTAAACTTATAGAACCCCAATTCGATAGACCACCTATGAATGAAAAAGCACCAAGAAGACATAGGATGGTAGACTTATGCTCAAAAGCATTATTGATAGCCCAGCCACTCTTCTATAGATTAGAACTTAGGGAACCAAAGTCTAATTCATCCATGAACAATATGGTGGTCACACTCTCGCCATCTAAACCTAGGGAACAATGATAGAAAGCAGAAAGGTTACTAGAGGTGGTCAGTAAGGCAGGAGCACAATAAAGAGGAAAGCCAATGATAGCACTAAATTCCTCTAGTAATGGGCAAAGTTCATGATTTCTAAGGCGGAAGACATGGAATTTGGTATCCTAAAAGGTGGCAATAGCTCTAAAACGGTCCCAGAAAATTTTAATTTGAAATAAGCTAAGAAGATTGCCTAGATGGGAGCTCTTATGGTCATGTTTGTCGGCATAATCAAGGCAGAGAAGCCAAGAATTCAACTCTTTCATGGTGGCTAATTTTTCAAAAAACCTTACTCTGAATTGATGAAAATTCGGAGCATAGAAGGTCTTAATTTATAGTAACAACACTATTAGCTAATTCCAAATAGGCCTTAGTACCGGCTGGCTTCTTGACAATACTAGGGGATATCGAATACAATTTGAGCTTGACAGAACAAATTAAGCAAATTTTGCAGTAGGACTCGCAGCAAAGGGTACCCACCAACACCCTGGGCCGTTACTGGGCCACTGTCATTTCCTGTTTTTTTGCGTCATTTATTCCAGGCTTAACTTGTAAATTTCAGCTAGTTGTAAAATGGTTATTATTCAATAACATCTTGGATTATTACTCAGGACCACATTGTCTTATAATTACTTATTGTGTCCATTCTTTTTGGAGTACTTTTGTTTTTGGGGGAGTGGGGGCTAATGTGCATTACAGTCAGTATGAGCATGTATAAAATTTTTATACATTAGCATTGCCTGAAATATGAAATAAAATTATAGGGTCATAGTCAAAAACATCATACATAGACCTAATGAACTTCCTATACTAGTTATCTGGGAACCCACTACTACTTCCATCAAAGAGGTGGTCAGCATAGCTCAAAACATATCCAGAATCAACCAAAAAAAAACTAGTACCCACATCAGTACGAGGGTCACCCTCTTGAGCCCAAGAATGGTAAGGAGGATCATCATACATCACCCCAGAGGAGAAATCACCATATAAAATGCAAGGCACATAAGGTTTTCCTAGTGAAGTAGACAAGGCATAGGGATCGAGAGGATTGTAAATCTAAAGCGGCTCCACCTCTAATGATGACTCCAGACAAGGGCTCCCACCTCGAGCACTGGAAGACTTAGGAACATTTTAAGCCCTGGTGGAAGAACATCTTCTAGATTGAGACGCACAGGACCTTTGTGGTTGAACGTATTCTTCATAAGCCTATGACATAGATGAAGAGACATTAACTAGGGAAAATGAAATATAACTTCAATTCGAGGAGAGAATCTCACCACTTCAGTCTGGGACTGGTGGCAAGAGAAAAAGTTCAGAAACATCGTCTGCAAGGAATGGAAGTGGCACACTATCAGTCTCAATTGCTGGCGGATGCAGTACAGAGAGAAGGAAAAGTTAGAAGGGTCACCAACCAACTTAAAAATAAGGTAAGCAACATACTTACCCCAGTAAAGGTAGGAGGAAAAGTTTTGGGCATTCCGATCTAATGACTAATAGAATCTCTACATAAGTAGCATCTCCCCCATCTCTAGAGACCTTGATGTTTAGGCTCAAGATAGGAGATTTAGTAAGCCGTTACCAATGAATCAGTGATTTTAGATGTCAACAATAAGACAAATTCATAAGAGCATAAAGCACACATACCAAGTGAGTCATGAGGCACCCGAGATAAGCCCCATAGATGCCTTAATGGTCTGCATAGTCGATGAAGCGAATGCCCTCCTTCATCTCTGCCATGTCCTCAAGGGAAGTGCCCTCATATAGAACATAAACCAAGAAGGGTCCTGAGGAACAAACTTGGAAAACTTACTAACAAATTCAGAAGCAACTCGCTTGCACAAATACCAAATAAGGCCAAAAGGTCCTTATATAAGAATCCTGTACTAGGCATAAAACTGAGTAGCTTCAACTTCAGAAGGAAGAACATGGTTCCTCTATGGGTGAAAATCAAAGAGAAAATGCAACAAAAGGAAAACTCTTTAGCTAAATCATTTTACAAAATAAAAAGGACTTCACCATTCTTAGATCATTAATAACTGCACAGAAACACTGAATATCTCTTGACTCAAACTACTTCTTGATTTGGTTTTCCTTAATCCACAAAACCCTGGCCGAAAAATTCGCAGACGCTCGAGATCCTGGTGAATGAGCTAGGGAATACTCACAAAACCATAGCTACACAAAACAGCGGAAATTAGGTGTCACTAATAAAGAAGGAAAGAAAAAAAAGAGAAGGAAGAGGAATCCTACCTCAATAACCCTCCATATACCTCTAATAAGTATACTTTCACATTGTTCCCCACGAGTGCACTCAACCTTCTAGACTCTTTGGCATATTCTGCAAATTAAGGTGGAATATGCTAGAACTCCCCATTTTAAGTGCCTTACTTTGTTTAAGTCAGCTAAGTTGACTAAGTAGTGGAAGTGGAAATAGTTGCCAAGGTCGGCAGAGATAGTCGTGCCAAGAAGAAAAGTCAGAATTAACTGGGATTGTTGGTCCTAACAGTGTTAGGGCCATATTATATCCTCTAGGATACTATAGGAGAAGTGATCTTTGGGAGGAATAGATCTTGTGATTGGCCTAAAGAGATGAAGGAGTTGATCATGATGAACATGAAAACCTCTGATAGACTAATGAACTCTCCTGTGAAACCTAGACTCATTAGCATAGTGAAATCAAAAGGAACGATAGTTATCTCACATAAAGGGATGTGAACATGTTAGTGGTACATCAAAATTGCTCAACTACTCCATCAGTGATAAAGTAATCAATTAAGTCCATTACCCCACATAATGCAGAGTAGAGGGCGCCAAATGCCATATTTTCTACAACATAAGAAGAATGAACTCATCCTCTTGAATTTGAGCCCTCCATGCACTAAGTTTAAGCATGAACTTTCTAGGGGAGCTGGCATCCCTAATTCTATTATCTCGCAAAAGAAAGAAAAGACCATATTTCAAGTCCACATCAGATAGAAATTGAAATGCAGGTAGTAAGAAAACAAGTAGTAAGAAGAATGAACTCTTACTACGTTCATAATTGCATGGCTAGATGCATAGCGTCTAATATCTAGCAAAAGGCCATGCCTATCCCAGATATTGACAGGCCTTCATTCTCTTTCGATGAAAGAATCTTAAGGCAGTCTTACTTTCCTATGAAGAGGATGAGCTCTTCTTATGGTCATGATTTTCTTTCAAAATAAAATTGTGAAAAAAAGAGCGGGTAGAAGCTAAGAATACACATTTGAGAGCAAAAGAACAGGATGCTGTGAATTATACAAATGAGAAGAGGCTATTTATAGAAAACGAAGACAAACCAAGGGAGGTGCATACCAGTCGAGTTCTACCAAGTGGTACCTTGCCAAACAACAAGCATCCAAGGAACTAAAAAGTAAGAGAAAGCAAGCCCCAAAAAAAAAAAAAGAAGGAGGAGGGCCATGCCTAGGGAATCGATTGACATCTCTATTAAAGGAACAATACAAAGTTCAGAGCATCCAAGGAGCTAGAAGTAAAGAATACAAAAACCAAAAGTAGTTATACTAGGAACCAGCCAGTACCCGTCATCATGCATGCAAACTTTGGACAAGAATCTTACAAAGAAAAGAACAAATGACATGGTCTAAGAAGCCGGCCAATTCCTTAAAGAGGGAGATACACATGCAAAGACTAGTGAAAAGAGCAAAGAAACAAAGAAAAAGAAAAAGTGATGGCCAAGTGTGAGTGCGGGCTGGTTCCCTATGCAAATTGGGGCCATAAGCATGCATTAAAACAAGTTGCAATTAGATCATCAAACTGAAGAATCATCAGTATGTAAATCGCACAATGATCAAAGGATTATCACTGTGTAAATCAAACAACGATCGAAGAAGTAGCCGAAGGATTATTAGTACGTAAATCGCACGATGATCAAAGGATTGTCAGTGTGTAAATCAGACGATAATCGAAGGACTCTGACTACGTAAATCGCACAATGATCAAAGAATTATCGGTGCGTAAATCAGAAATAGCTGAAGAATTATCAATACGTAAATCACACAATAATAAGAGGATTATCAATGTGTAAATCGGATAAAAATCGAAGGATTTTGAAGGATTATCAGTACGTAAATTGGATGATGATTGAAGGATTATTAGTGCGTAAACCGGAAAATGATCGAAGAATTATCGATTGAACGATAAATCACTTAACCAACAGCAAATGTCCACTACTCCGATGTTAAGGGGAAGAATCAATCAGTCTTGCTAGACCAGCAGTAAAAATCTGCTAATTCGTCGAAAGGATAAATTTATCTACTCCAAAATGAAAGAAAGCAAGCTATCGAACCTTCAGATCCAATAGCGGTCAAGGTTTAGACACTTCAACAAGGATGGGTAGGTGTCCAGACTTCAAGACGTCTAAGTCAAGGCAAAATTTTAAGAACTTACTTTGACCTTTGCCTTACACAGGCTCGATCAAAGTGAGGGCTAACTGTAGACGCCTAAAAATGGCAGTTGAATTTTTAATTGCCCGATAATGAGGAAATTAACCCAATCGTGAATCCGGATGCCCAATGAGGTGATTAATCAAAATGAAATAGCAAAAAATAATAATGAGAGTCTAATAGATGAGAGGTGGCTCGAGTTAGCAAGGCCCATTGGGCATGGAGGTGATCGGCTTTCCCCCGTTTTTTGCTCCTTTTTTTCCTGAGTTCAAGTCCAACTTGGTTGTTAGTGCTAATTTTGCGGCACGTCTAGCTAAAGGCAGATTCCTGATAACATTAAAAAAGTCATTAAGCCTAATATGACCTATAAAAGGAGAGAGGAAAGAAAGAGAAAAGAAAACGAGGAAAAAGAGGACAAAAAGAGAGGGAAAAAAAAAGGAGGGAACAAGCAATCAATCAATCAGTCAGAACCAAGCCAATTTATGAGATTAGAACTGTTGAGAAATCACTTAAGAGATCATGAGGAAATTATTGCTAGTCGACTAAAATCCTGACCCTCTCATCGAAGACTAGTACCACAATCACTCAATCAGGTTCTCCAGGTAATCAAGTGGGTTGACCTAAGGGCAAAAATTTCCTCTTTCTCTTTCTATTTTATCTTTTTATGCTTATTGTGTACTTATAAGTAAGTAAAGATGTAATCTTTTAAGTAGCTTCCGCCCACAGTAAATTATTTATTTTACCTATCTTTCTATTAGACTAAAGATTGCATCTTTTTGCATGATTTTATATGAAGTACAACTGATGTTTGCATGATTGTATGTTAGCTTAATAAAAGTTTTAGATTTCCCTTGTTGAATAGTAAAGGCCACCATTGATAACGAGCGGTGATATGATGCACACCATGACATCATTGTACCTTCATCCCCGAATTTGGATCCTCAGTTCGAGATTAAAGCTTCAAGATAAGTCCTCACACTAGGAAATGTACCAGGGTTTTTTCAAAAACCTTTTTGAAGTTGGATCGATTCGTCCCTTTAGTGTCACTTTGGTTGTCCTTACCGATATGATTCACTTCGAAAAGAGACTTGATTTGTAAATTTTCCTGAAAACTCATTGGCGGCTCTATTAAATTGTATAATCGCAATTATTTATATCCTGTCTTATTTTCTATCCCTTTTCTGATTTCTATACTCAGGTGAGTGGTACTGGCCCTAGACGGTAAGACCGTCTGGACTAGGAAAATGGGTCATAATTTGACCCAAGAATCGGCCAATTCCTAGACTATACAGGAAACTTGGTTCCTGGATTAGATAGTCATCACTGCCCTAGATCAGGACCAGGAAAAACTTGACCTGACTTTAGTCCAAGAGTCGGTAGATTCTTGGGTTAAAGTCAGGAACCAACTTATTAGTTTAATCCATTATTTCTGCCTTTTTTTAGAAAATAAAAAAAGCAATAATAGTTAGCTCTCTTTTCCAAAAAAAAAAAAATCTAAATCTAAATAAAACACCCTAGCAAAAGGGCAATTGGACCATTCATGGGGAATCGCACCCTCGAGGAGGTGGATCCTTACAAGGACCACTACAAATTGTTATCATGGATATGTGCTGTAATAACTTGGACAAAGTAGTGGACAATTGCCAAATGCAAAGTGGAAGAGAATCAATTTAAGTTAATTTTTATTACTTTATCATTGACTGTCAATGACTTAGCATTCTACAACAATGTAGTCCTTTTCATTCATAGGGAAACGATAATTTGACATGTGGGTTATATCATATTTGAACATGTTCTAAACATTGTCCTTGATCAAAACATTTTCCTATACCTATAATTTTTTCTTCAATGTATCCATCCTCCTAACATAAATGGCCGACTTACAGTGAACAAAAGATGGTTCTCATTTCACTCAACTTCCTCCATACACATGCTCTATTCATCTTTTGTTGATGTCTGGCATTCCCCTATTGCTATAACCATATCAAAGGTAATGCCAAGTGATAATTATTATTGTGCTTACGTAATTTTACTTGCCACGACCAATTAGAAAGATTTTCTTCATTCTTGCATACCAAACTAATACCAACTCCTACTATAACCCTTGTAACTCTATTGCATAAGATTTTATTGCTTCTCTTTGTTCACATCATATCCTGGTTGCTGTAAGTTCTAGTTCTCCTTTTCATCACCCATTGTCCCATTCCCCTTAAAAAGGATAGGCTTACAACGTCTACTAATACACAAACAACAATGGCTTTCATTCAAGTTAAATATAGCTCCTACTGCATTAACACTATCAAGTGGCAACATTTTCATGATCAAACATTACGTTATACCACAAAGAACTCTGACCTTCCTTTACTTCTACATAAGCCATTATTTTTTCCCTAACTTTCTTTATAACTTATTCATTCTTTAAGGACTATGCAATCCTTGGCTCACGATTATAAGAAACACTTCCTTAATTGTCCATAACACATTAACCCCTGAGAATAGGTATACACATCTAGTGTCCTACTTTCATTTTTTACTAATACAAAAGACTATTAAGTTATCTCTATTGTGCAAGTTCCATTTTCATTACAAAGTGTACATTGGTCATTCTATAATGGTATAAATTTTGAACCCTTTTTACTTAATTTTGTGTATACTGAATATTAATTAGGATTTTTAGTCTTTGCTATTGATTTTTTTAGGAAATATAGAGAATAAAATAACTAGTACAAGTTAAGACTAAAATGTGTCCTTGGACAATCCAGATATGTGCCTTCCAATGCTCTCTTGGAAGATCAAGTCATGCCTTCAATGTTCACAAGTTGAGTACTAAAGAAGCTACAGACTTTCTTATGCACAATAATGACAATTGAGACATGATACCCTACGTTACTTAGACATAGCCATGCCATGTCATGCCATGGATGCTCAACAATCTATTGCACATGTTGTGCTACTAATGTTGTATGTGGAGCACGATATGCGCTGCCCTATCAAGGAAGCATGACCATGTCATTGGCCAGCCATCATAAATAACCAAAGTTGCTTGTGACCATCCATCACGAGTTGTGACATAGTCACCTATGTCATGTGACATGACCATGTCAACATTGAAGCTTACGGTTTATAAAAACCCTCCTTCCGCCATTTTTGTAAGGATAGCTTAATTTACGGGACATGCTTAGGTTTATTTTGTTTTGTCATAGTAAGCCTATACTGATTTTTAGCTTATGCCCAAATGTTACTCTTTACTTCACTAATCATCTTTTTCACCTTCTCTCTCTGCTTTCCCTATGAATGTTGCATTTTCAATTTTTTATTTCTTCTCCTCCATGTGAACTTTTGAAAGTCATTTTGAAAGTTTGAGATTTGGTTAGTTTTAGTCAAGTTTCTCAATTGACTAGGTTAGCTTAGCAAAATAATAGGGGAAAATGACTCATATCAACTCTCAACTCACCAACTTTGGTTTCAACCTAGGTAATACCTTTTCTCGCTCTGCTTTTTTCTCTGATTTAGTTTTAGTGGTTTGATGGTTAAGCTTATTGCATTAACTTGTTAATAAGCAATTAGATTCATGCTTTGATTAATTTTGTCAATTTTAGTGTTGTGTGTTGTTAAACTGAGTTAAGTATGCTTAAGCTGAGGTTATGGCTTGTTATGTGGTTAATCACATTTTTTAGTTGTTTATAGTTTTGACTAGTTGTAAATGGATTAGTTAGTTGCTGAAAGTAACTCAAGATCAACCACTCCCTATGCAAATGACCCAAGTGCTATAAATTTAGATGTGCACTTGTGACTTCAATATTTTTGATGTCTAAAATCCTTTACAAGTTCTTCTAAGGCATTTGACAAATTCAAGAGCATTGAGTTGCATTTTTGTAAAAATTTTAAAGATTTTCAAAATTCCTAAAAGATTATTCTTTGTTTTTGGGAAGTTTAGACTACTCTTCTTGATTATGTGTTCTTGTGACTAGGTTTCTTAGATGCCTATGGGTAAGTCGTACGTGATAGGTTGCTTAGTCCAAAATGTGAAACCTTAATCCCTACAATAATCTCTTTGCTTGTAAGTTCTTGGTTAGTATCCTAGCATTGCTACTATGCCTAATATCTCCAAGGTACTACTAGCTACCAAAAATAACTCTCCTTGGTTTTGATGTTAGATAGTCATTCTAGTTACCTTATTCTTTTAAGTGATTTGGAACCCAAAGTACAAAATGAAAAAGGAAAAAGTTAGACAATGACAATTAACCCTTTTAGGCAATGACTATTTCGAAAATACCTAATTATACCTGCTTTGAGGCCTTCCTAATGGGAAATACATGCTTTCCTGAGGAGCCTAGTAATCAAGTGCATAACAGGAAATAGGTTCAGTTAGATGTGTGGCAGCCAGACTTTAGGGCAGTGTGCACTTCAATTCGACCATAATGTTGCACTCTCCACAAACTCTTGAACTTGGGGTTGAACGTTGTCGGGGGAGGCGTTACACATGAGGACTGGGACATCCTTGGTTTTGAATGATGATTATGTATATCTTAGGATTTGTTTACTTGAGTAAGGAATTGATAAGGATCATGGTTTTCCTACTTTTCTTTTATACATATGATAAGGTTTTGAAATATTCAAAAAGATTTTTTAAAATTTTCAAAACTCTTGTGGATAAATCCTCCAAAAACACTCATGAGACCTCATTAGTTCATAAGCAAGAACCTAAGGTTTAAAGGGCTTGTCAAAAAACGTAAATACAATTGTGTTGGTCCTTAGGTAAGTTAGATCAACCTAAAAGGGGTGAAGAGGGTGATAGCAAATTAAACGTTGACACACAATAGAATATAATAATGTCATTCAAGGACATTGATGGGATCAATCAAGGATACTGAACAGTATGTAAAGTGCAAGAAATAAATGAATATTGTGTTTTTTAAAGAGGTTCACCCTTCTAACTGGGCTAACTCTGCGCCCAAGGGCTCTTCTTAGGATTCAACTATCTTGTGTTAATCTTCATGAGATTACGCAACTAAGAATCCACCCAAGGACATTGTCAACACACCTCTCAAGAAGTAATTTCCTCTAAATCCCAACTTAGCAATGGTTGCCTCTATAGCCAATCCTCTTGCTTACCAGCATAGTTCTCCCAACTCTCTTGCCTTACAAGGAGCACACTCTAAGTCTCACTTGGAGTGATTTCACCTAGGACCTATGTAGCATGATAGCTGTCCAAGCCAATATTCTTACTTACAAACAAGAGTTCTCCCAACCCTTTTCCTTATAAGAATTCTTAATGCATGCATAAATATCATAATGATTTCCAATGAGCTTAATGCAATGAGTACATGTGAGAACCCTTAGAATATTTCTTGAATGTGCTTTAGTGTTCCACCTTTCAATCTTCTGCCAAGGCCTCTATTCATAGTCTTCATTCTTTAGTAGGATAGGTGGAGTAGAAGAAAGTAGTCATTACAGCATCTAGAATATTCTATTAAAACCTCACTTTGATGGCTAGTTATTGGTTTGAGGGTCTTGACCATTATCTCTTGTTGCCTTTTGTCTCGAGATCTACCCTATCAACTGTTGACTTCTTTTAGCTCTGGGAGACAAGCTTTCAGGCTTCATTAAGGGTCCTAACCATTGCTTTTTGCATTTGATAAGGCAAGCAAGCTCCTTTTAAGATGTTGATATTGACAGCTTCTAGTTAAGGCAATCTGACTGTAGGTTGCTTTTGCATAAAGCTATTTTTAGCCCTTTCCCAAAGCAGAATGTATTTGAATTTGCTTTCTTACTTCTATAAAACACTCGCTAGCATATTAGTGATTATTAAAAATTAATCTTGCTTGTAAACTTTAAGAACACAATAATTAGTAAGATAATTAGTTAATTAAACTATCATTAATGTAATTAACATGATTAAGCACATTAGGCAATACACCAACATTCAAAGGCAAAAAATATAGCCAAAATAAAAGATAGATTTAGGATAATTTTAAGCAAGTATTTAAGCCATATTATGTCATCATAGAATGCATATTTTTCATATAATTAATTATTATGCAACATTTTACATATTCTAGTTTCAAGAAAACTAATCTTAGTGTCACAAAATTCATTAAAAGCAATTTTCATATTTTTGACTGTTTATGACACTGATTTGAATGGTCCACTTGTATCCTTATCAAGGTCCTTAACCAAACTAGTTCAAACACAATGAACTGTAGCTTTGAAGCTCTAAGCATGCAGTGACTTGAAAACTTGCTATGCTACTTATAATCATTTTAGCATATGAGTATGATTCAAGCAACTACACATATAAAATTAGATGTGCTTTAAATCCATATATAGCATTTAAAGCACTTTGAAGCACATAATTTATACACGATTTAAGGACTTGATATGCTTATAATATATGGACATATATCTATGTTCTAATAAGGTTTGACTCACATCAATAATATATAACAAGGCATATATCTCAGAACCATATATGTAAAGAATATCATGATCTTACTTGACTTCAATATCTTCACAAACCTGGTCAAGCATTTATCTTGCATAATGTAAGCCCTTAAGTAGTCTAATCATCTATAACTAGGTAAGTTGACTCTCGAGCACATGTTAATGTTTTGGCAAATCTAAGTACAAGTGAAGGTTTAATAATTCAGATATTATTTCAAGTATAATGAGGATATAACTCATTTAGCTTTCAAACTAGGGAAACTAGGCATCACGGATTCAACATAAATGCCTATAAGATATCATACAATATGCACCAAAAATGTTATAAACATGTATGCTCATGCTTAATAATCAAGGAGATTAAAAGACATGCTCCATTGTAGATTTAGTACTGTAGTATATCACTACTGTTAATTGCTTTGGCATTATCAAAATCAAAATCATATTATATTTAACAAGATGCCTCTTTTTTATGATGACAAACAATTGATAGATGATGCATGTGAGCACAACATATTAGTCTTCCCGTTATCTTTTCTCCCCCTTTATCATATCTCGCTTTCACCATTCATGTAGTTTCTCTTCTTTTGTCATCATTGAAAATCAATAGGGATGAAAAATATGGTAAGTGAGAAAGTATTTTGTCTGTGTAATTCGCTATACAGAATTGAGAGCCTCGGGTCCATATATATATTCATAAATTGATATAATAAAAAGATTACAAATATTTTTCATTCCTAATATAGCTTTCATTCCTAAGATATCCTCCATTATGCCCCCCTCATTCTGTATAGGAGAATCCACAAACATATTGGACTTTAAAAACAAAAATCTATGTACAGGAAGAGATTTAGTGAAAATGTTTGCAACCTGAAGCTGCGTAGGGACATAACAAACAACTAAGTCACCAAGAGAGACCCGTTCATGAACAAAATGGTAATCCACTTTGATATGTTTGCTACGATCATAAAGTATAGGATTGACAGTAATATATGTGGCAGAGATGTTATTATAGAGAACCTGCACAGGAGAATGAAACATAATACCCAATTCCACCAAGACATAACGGATCCACAAAGTCTTAGTAACAGTATAGGTAATAGCATGATACTCAGCTTCAGTGGAGGGCTTAGAAACTGTAGTTTGTTTCTTAGAACCCCAAGATACAAGATTGGGACCCAGGAAAATGGCATAACAGGTAGTAGAGTGTGAGCTATCTGAGTAGCCTGCCTAATCAGCATCAGAGTATGCTAAGACCACATACAACTATTTTTCCTTCTTAAGCGTAAGACCATGATCAACAATGCCCTGCAAATAGCAAAAAATTCCTTGGACCACAGATAAGTAAATAGTACGAGGAATATGCATAAGTTGAGAAACAAGATTCAGTGCATAGAAGATATCGAGCCTAGGCATAGTTAAGTATTGCGAAGCTTCTACCATACTCCAGTATTTAGTAGGATCCACAAGTAAGTCCTCATCTATGAGCGATAACGTGGTTCTAGAAGGAAATGGTGCATGGACGGGTTTGGAACTGGGGATGGAAAATTTGGTGAGGAGGTCCTGAATATATTTGAATTGGGATAAGAAAAGCATCTCTGGAGTCTGTACAACCTAAACCCTCAAAAAGTAGTGAAGGTCCCTAAGATCCTTCATGGAAAACTGGGTGGATAGAAGGCAAATAATGTGATGCAAAAGGGAGGGGAGCTACCAGTGAAAATAATGTCATCCATTTGGAGAAGGAGAATGAGGAGGGAATTGATCTTATGAAGAATAAACAGAGAGGAGTCAGTGCAACTGCAAGTGAAGCCCAAGGAAAGAAGGTAGCTACTGAACTGATGAAACCAAGCGCGAGGGGCTTGTTTCAAACCATAGAGAGACTTATTCAGCGTGCAAACATGTGTAGGAAAATCGAGGTGAACAAAGCCCTGCAGTTAGTTCATGTACATCTCTTCATGAAGATCACCATGGAAAAAAGCATTCTTTACATCAAGTTAGTGAACAACCTAATCGTAGGTGATAGCGAGGGTAAGAACAATGCGAATAATGGTGGGTTTAACAATAGGACTAAAACTCTCATAATAATCTAGCCTAGCTAGCGGGCCAAAACCTCTGACAAACAAATGAGCTTTTCAACGCTCAATAAACCCATTAGAGTGATATTTTATACTATAAACCCACTTACAGCTTAACAAGTTCTTGTCATCACAGTATAGGACAAGACACTAAGCGTCATTTTGAACAAGTGCATTAAACTCTTTTGCCATAGCCATTCGCCATTTTTTTATCTTTAAAAGCCTGTGTGTATGAAGTTGGTTCCGACTCATTACAAAGCCTGTGTAAGGAGAAGACATTACAAGGCTTGACAATGCCAGAGTAGGATCACGATTGCATGGGATGACATAGGGTAATGACGGCTGAGGAAGAACATGAAGTAGTGGGGGTCAAGGAAGAGCTAGTTGAAGCAAGAGGAGGTGGAGGGAGGAGAGCATAAACGGGGCTCAAAAGATGAAATGTGGGCCACCTCTTAAAGAGGAATAGTAGAAGTAGGGTCTGAGGATGTAGGTGAGACCAAAGAGGAAGAATCTAAAGACGATAATGGGCCTGGGCTAGACACAAATGGGTCTAGAGACACAGATACATATTGAACCAAAGGAAAAGGGAAGGAAGCAATAGAGGTGGAACCCTATATAGGGGATAGAGACTCACCTAGGGAAGGGAAGGTGGAGTACTAAGAATGACCAATTGAAGTGGAGAAATGTTATAGACCCTAGACTTAGAAGGTTGAAGATTAGGATAAGGGAAGACGTCCACATAAAATAAGCAATGACGACTGATGTGGACATGACTCATAGTTTGATCAAGACACGGGTACCCTTTATAATGAGAAGAATAGCCAATAAAAACACATCTTCTAGACCGTGAAGGTAATTTATGGTCCTGATTTAAAAGTGGTGGAAAACACTCACAGCCAAACACACGCCAAAAGGAATAATCATGTGCCTTATCAAAAAGTTATCCAAAAGAAGAGTGATTATCCAAGAGAGGTGTAGGGAGCTAATTAATAATGAAAGTGGCGGCGTATGCCACATCAACCCAGAATTGTCCATTAAGATTAGTATCGAGAAGAAAAGTGTGAGCCATTTCAATAATGTGACAATGTTTGCGTTCAGCAACTCCTTTTGCTCAGGCATATAGGGACAGGATATTGGAAAATAAATGCGATGACAAATAAAGTGAGCTTTCAAAGGATCATTTTCGAATTCCTTCCCACCGTTACTTTGAAAAATGTTTATCTTATGGTCAAACAAATTTTCAACCAACTTTTGAAAAATAAGAAACACGTTGTACACTTCTGATTTATGCTTCATGGGATAAATCCACATGAAACGTGTAGAAACATCAACAAAGCAAATAGAATATCGAAAATTTAAACTAGAAGCACAGGAAACTGCCAAAAATATTTGAGTGGATTAAATAAAGAGGAGTACTGTAACAATGTTCTACTTTAAAAAAAGGTAACCGGTGGGCTTTGCGTAGCTTACATAACACACACTTATTGGTAAACTTAGTGCCAAAAGAAATAAGTTGCTTTTGAATAAGGCACCCAAGGATGCGAGAAGCACAATGACCTAGACAACGATGCCAAACATTGCCAAAGACTCGTAGAGCTACTAGAGCAGGAACAAGTGAGAACGCAACAAGGTATAAATGCCACTGCTACTGGAACTCTAGATGAGAGTTGTCCCCTTTGGTTTATCCTTCATATACATAGAAGATGAGTCAAAACCAACCTCACTATTATTGTCACGACAAAGTTTTTGCACTAAAAGAAAATTATATTTTAAGTCAGGAACATACAAAACATTATTTAATTTTAAAGGCATGGCAGAGTTAGATAAAGACACATGACTAACATGACATATTAGCAATCAAGTCCCATTACAAACAACAACATGACTAATGCCACTATAAGGACGTTTAGAGGATAAAATACCTTTTGATAGGGTCATGTGAGACGCAGCAGCTGAATCGGGATACCAGAGGACGTCATTGGCTTCTCTAGACTGGATGGTAGCGAGAGTAGTCGGTCCTAAGAAAGAACTAGAGGTCGCTACAGCAGGACAGTGGGGGCAGTATGACCTGAGCGAAAACACAATTGACAAACAACTTGGGAAAAGGGGACACATTAGCACAAATAGGGGGAAAAGAAGATGAAGGAAGAGCCGAAGCAAAGAAGGAGGCTAAGGCAACACTAAGAGTATGAGAAGATACTTGATGCAGGTAAACTCAAATCCCTATTAGAGTGATGCTACTAGTCTTGATTGCTACGTCAACCACCATGCTGTGTACAACCAGAGCCTCCGCCATGACCACAATTGTTATGCCCACCTTGCCAAGTATTACTATGTCTTCTCCAATTGTTGTTTTGGTGTCCACCAGAGATAGGCGCATGATTAGAGGAACTAGTAGAGCGGGAATTAGAGGTAGTGGTGGTAACAGTAGCAAAAGTCTGATGGGTGGTAATAGAAGAAGCATCCTCACGAATGCACAGAATGCGTGGCTCATACATAATCAATTTCGTACGAAAACTGTCGAAAGTAATGTTTCCCCTAAAGTAAGTATCGACAGTAACAAAAGTCTCGTAATCCTCATCCAAGCCATCAATGGTATATTGAATCAATTCTTGGTCTATTTAAGGGATAGTTGATGGCAGCTAAGGAATTAGCAATATCTTTAATGTCATGAAGATACGATTCCATTAACTAGTTTTTCTGTTTCTTAATACTAGTAAGCTGTCGTCTTAACTCCACTTTCATAGCTAAACTTGCAGTAAGAAAATGCTTATGTAGACGATCCTAAATTTGAAACGAGTGATTTAAGTCACGAACTTCGACCAAAATGTCATAATAAATTATCGCAAATAAACAGGATCTAAACAGTTGGTCCGCACGCAACCATTGAGAGTATAAGGGATTGAGTACCTGATGCCCAGTGGAATCAAGAGTGAAATAGGATGGAGGCGACAAACAACCATCAACCAGACCAAGAAGATTATAAGAGATCAAAAAGGTAGTGAGTCACGTACGCCGGCTGAGGTAATCTTCAATCATTGCGAGAGGAGCAAGAACAATGCTTGTAATATTCATGGAAGTAGGAAAAACTGGGATCGAGGGGCTGTTGAGAGTTGTCCAAATTGCAAGTGTTGAAAGCTCGTCAAGACTTGGTCATGCAATGAGGTCAAAGCATGCAGCCCATGACCGAGCACCACGGTGGAAACACCGAACAGTGCACCGGCTAAGAGTCGAGTGAAGGCAGACTGGCCACTGTTGGGTCAAGTGGAGGGAGGCACTGTTGGTGGCCGGCACCAAGGTCAGACAAAGAGAGTGCATACATAATCAATTGCGGTGCATTGGTTTCAAAATCAAACGTTGTCTTAAGGTCCCTGAATAGAGTCATCTCAATCATTAGCATGCAACTTTGACATTAAAACTTGATTCAGGGTCCTTGAATCATTTTTAATCCTTTGATTTTCTAAAGTCACTCAATAGATCTATAATACTGGAAAACGATTTCTCCCTTAATTAATGAATCAAGGTTAAATGTCAAGTAATTCATATTGGTTTATGAATTAGATAGGAATAATAAAGACACATGGCCAATAACTTGACCAATCAATAGATACTTGACAATTTTTGTATCATTTAACCCTAGTCATCTAAACATCCTATGATATAATCAAGTCATGGTGCAAGTAAACATGTCAAGGAAATTCAAAGATCATACTAGCAATAATGTCATAGGACAACCTAGCATAGCATGAAATTTAAACATTACGAGATAGTCAAGGCATTGAATATCAAAGCATTAAACTCATGCCACCTATAAAGATAATGAAGCTGTTGACCTGAATTTCATATCACAATTAAACCATATAAAGCAAGTAGTCTCTTAAAGGCAATTAGCACATGTGATAAATGTTTCATGTTATACATAGCACATGAGTCAGGTGCTCACCCCAGCAAAATGATCCATAATAAGCAAAGGGATAATACAACTATATCAATGATGAAAAAGATGAGATATCTAAACTTTCAAACACAATAGCCATATCGATAAATAATATTAGAGAACTACCATAATATCCTAGCAATATAGAGATCCACATTAATCCTAATATAATTAAATCTAGATTTTTGTTATCTCATAGGAAAAGTAAGCAACCTTATGCTTTGTTCTTACTCAGATATATCTAGTTTAGGGAATTTTTGATTTCTGGCCCTCATTTAGGGTCCCTGAGACCATAATTTAGAACTTGGTCACATTAGTTTTCAAGGCAACCATGAAATCTAACTCTGTTAAGGCTTATTACGTTTGTTAGTGCCTTGATACTTGTGGACAATTTCTTGATCACCCAAATTTATAATACCTCAAGTCCTTTTCGTTGGATGTCAAAGGTTCCCACAACATCAAACACAAACCTCTTTGAAGGCATTTCAACATCAAATTTGGGTCTAAGATTGTATGCAACCATGTTAGTTGGCCTTATTCCTTTGAGTACAAAAATTTGTATTACTTTAGGCAAGAATGACTTTGAACTTTGGAGTTATCAAAGTTATTCTTTCACCTCATGTATTAAGAGTGATTTTGACACCATTTGGGATAGTAAGGGATATCTTCCTCCATAGGCAAGGTAAACCATGAAATCGTATGGAATCATTGAAGTACTTTGGAGCCCATTTTTAGAATAATCAACGTGACTTTGGGTTCTACTTCGTGATGTCTCTTTGACAAAAAAGATATTGCAGAAAACTCTCCTATTAAAGTGATTTTATCTAGATCATCTTTTGTAAAGGACATGCAATGAGAACCAAGTACTCTACTTGAATTTTCATATCCCTTAGTCAATTTTAAAAGAACTTTATAGTGATCATTACATTTGAGTTTTAAATAACAATTGTTGGTCCAAAGCTAAGGTGGATCACCCTAGAAGGGGGTAAATAGGGTGATAAAAAGTTAAACTTTTGATGTCCAATAAAATACAATAAAGCAGTTTTAGGACACTGATAGAAAAAGTTAAGGACAATAAATAGAATGTAAAGCGTAAGAAATAATTGAACATCGATTTTTTTAACAAGCTTCATCGCTCCAACTGGCCTACATCTCTACCTAAGGGTCTTCCTTAGGATTCAACAAACTTATATTAATCTTTAGCAAGATTACACAACCAAGGGTCAACCCAACGACCTTATTAACACACCCTTTAAGACCATCTTGATGTAATTTGTCCTAAATTCCCACTTATAAAGGATGGCTCTTATAGCTAGTCATTTTGCTTATAAACAGAGTTTCTTAATCCTCTTGCTTCGCAAGGACCACCTCCAAGTCTCACCTAGAGTGATTTCACCTACGACCCTTCATAGGTAAGGTAGCTGTCCAAGCCGACCTTCTTTCATACAAGCAGAGTTCTCCCAACATTCTTGCCTCATGAGGAATTCTCAATGTGTGTGCAAAGATTACAATGTTTCTAACAAGCTTAATCGATGAGTGCCAGTGAGAGCACTTAGAATAGTTCTTAAATGTGTGTGAGTATTCCAACTTTCAATCTTCAACCAAGTCCTCTATTTATACTTTTCATTCTTCAACAGGACCACTAGAGCTAAAGAAAGCGGCCGTTAGAGCCTCTAGAATATACTCTTGAAACTTCTCTCTAATGGCTAGTTGTTGGTTTAGGAGCCTTAAACGTTGCCTCTTGTTGCTTTTTGTTTGGATATCTGCACCATTAACTTTTGGCTTCTTTTGGCTATAGGAATCGAGCTTTCAACTTTTATTGAGGATCCTAGCCATCGCTTTCTACATTTGATAAGGGCAGCAAGCTCCTTTCAAGGTATTGATGCTGACAACTTCTATTTAAGGCAATTAGACTACATGTTGTTTTTTGCATAAAGATGTTTTAGACCATTTTTTCAAAGTGGAATATGTTTCAACTTACTTTCTTTGCTTCACAAA
This sequence comes from Carnegiea gigantea, assembly GCA_029747015.1. Lineage (NCBI taxonomy): Eukaryota > Viridiplantae > Streptophyta > Magnoliopsida > Caryophyllales > Cactaceae > Carnegiea > Carnegiea gigantea. Next base: position 146,671 of record JAKOGI010000713.1, read on the forward strand.
ACACTAGCTAGCATATTAGTGATTGCCAAAAGTTAATCTTGCTAAACAAAACTATAATTAATTCAATTAACATGATTAAGCACATTAGGCAATACACCAACATTCAAACGCAAGTATAGCCAAATAGAAGACAGATCCAAAACAATTTTGAGCAACTATTTTAGCTATATTATGTCATTATGAAAATGTATATTTTTTTATATAATTGATAACTAAGCAGTATTATGCATATTCCAAATTCAAGAAAACTAATCTTAGTATCACAAAATACATTAACAACACTTTTCATGTTTTTTGACTTTTTAAAACACCGAACTAGTTACTTCACTAAAATGCTTATCAAGGCCCTTAACCAAACTAGTTCAAGGACAGTAAATTTTATCTTTGAAACTATAAGCATGTAGTGACTTGGGAACATGTGTTGTGCTAGTTACTTATGATAATTTCAGCATATAAGTGAGATTTATGCAACTAAACATATACAATCAAATGTGCTATGAATTAATATATAACATTGAAAGCACTTAGAAGCACATAATTTATGCATGACTTAAGGACTATATATGCTTATAACATATGAACATGCATGCATGTTCCAACAAGGCTAGCTCACATCAATTGTATATACAAGGCACATGTGTCAAAACCATATAGCTAAAGAATACGATGATCTCACTTGGCTTCACTGTCTTCCTAAATATGATCAAGCATCTATCTTGCATGATATAAGTATTTAAGCAATTCAATCATCTTTGACCACCTAAGCTAACATATAACTGGCTAAGCTGACTCTTGAGCACATGTCAATGTTTAGGCAAACCTAAGTGCAACACAAAGTCCAATAATTCAGATGTCATTTCAAGGTATAGTGAGCTTACAATCAATATAAATCATTTAACTTTAAATAGGAAACCAAGCATCATGGATTCAGTATAAACACTTAACATATCATACAATATGCACCAAGAATGTCATGCGCATATAAGCTCATGCTCAATAATCAAGGAGACTAGCAAACATGTTACGTAGATTGGACCCTTCATATATCATATTCTTAATTGATTTGCCATCATCAAAATTTATATCATATTGTACTCAAAAAACATAAATGAGTTAGGTAGTTCATGTTTCGTTTCACTCAAGGGCAATAGAAATTTAGGTATAGAGGTATCTGTTCATTCCAATAGTATATCTTTCACAACATTTCCACCTAATTTTTGTTAACAATAAATATTAATTTATTCCTTTATTATATTAATTTTTTGGGGGAAATAAAAATAATAAAGCAACTGATGAAAACTAAAATGTTCAAAGAATTGAGAAGTTCGGTCAATTTAAGGATCCTTAATCATTCAAGATATGCCCTTTCAATACCTTATTGAGAGCCCAAGTTGCGCTTTGTACATTCACAAGCAAACTGCTGAAGGAATTATAGATGTTTACTTCACTAATATTGTATAATGTTGAAGGCTAACGCCTTACACTTAGCTCATGTCATACTACATATGCTCAACAACAGTGTAATTCCTAAAGGTCTGGTTAAGGGAAAGCTTAAAGATTTAAAATGACTAATCATATCACCATAGGTGAATCTTCCTTTTCAGGGAGCCCCCTTTTAAGAACATTACCATTAAGTGTGCTTGTTGTGGATCAGTCTTCAAATGGGTGACCTCTTGGGAATTTTTTCTAACTAGCATATAAGTAAGGACAAAATACATTGGAAAGGCTTGTGATGATATGTGAGCCAATTGTCAAATCTAAGTCTTATGACCATAGAACACAGTAGGTTTACATTTGCATCTACATGAAGTAGTCTTGGTGCCCTTTGTGTGACAATATTATGTATTGGGTGTACCTTTAAAGTGCCAAGATATTTTTAGTTATATCGTGTGACTTTACATGTTAACTGTGGATAAGGGATGGAGGTTAGTTATTTGACATGACTTGTATTTTTGTGATCTATACAAGTATTTTATCAATTGTGGTTTATTTTTATATATGAATGCCAGTTACTTGATCAAATATGTTGCAGATTATAAACTTAAAAGTTTTGAAATGGTTAACTTTAAGCCACTTTTTGCCCTTGTGTGCTACGATTTGCTTTTTAAATCATACAATAAAGTGAGTAGACGTACAAAGAAGATGGTAGAGATGAGCCTATAAATCAATTAAATTTCTAATTCTATAACACCTATCGTTTGTCGCATTCTACAATGTTAATGTCTTTTTTATACATTGCATTAGGATTGCATTTTTGTTTTGAAGATTAGTAATTCGTTTTCATAGAACTTACATCTTCAGATTGTATAAAAACATGCTTATATACATGAACAATGTACCTTTAAAAGCATATACGTTTAGAAACATGTTTTAGGAGACTCGATAGTAAGAAACTTTTAGTAAGGAAACTTCAGCAGAATATAACATGTTGTAAGCAATGTTTGTGCACCTATGTCTATTTATGTTTATTAGGAACTAACCAACTACACATTTGGTGTTGATACTTCAACTGAGACCGACATAGGCTGGATGTGTCAAAGGTGACATTGGCACATATCCATGTTGCTATCTAGCCATCCTGAGCGTCCGAAGTTCTTATGATTGTGTATCTCAAATTCTCACATGGTCAAGCAATGTCAAGTGACACGATCATACCAAATTCACAACTCGAGCTCTATAAAAACCCCTCTATAGCCCTTTTTTAAGGGAGATCTTACATTTGGTTTAGTTTTCTCTCTTGGAGCAACTTGACGTCTATAGAAGTTCTAATTTTTATTGTTCTACTCTATTTCTTACATTATGTCCTTTAGGGGTGTTCATGGTTCGGGTACCCGAACCAAAAGAGCTTTCAGTTTGGGTACCCAAAATTTCGGGTCGGACGGATGGCGAACCGTATCCGAACCGAAAATTATCAGGTACCCAATTTTGGGTACCCAATAATTTCAGCTCGGGTTTTTGGTTAACCAATTATCCAATTTTTGTAAACCTTCTTTTTTTGGCAAACAATTGTGTTGTATTTTACCCAAACTACATACACTACAGCCAATGGCAAAAGAACATGGCCACCAGATGAAGAAAGGATATGTATTAAAATCTAATTTCTATACTGAATAAATCAACAAATCCAGTCACTAGGCAAAATATTTGTATCTTCATAGTTCATATGTAAAAAATTAAAAATTGATTAACAAAATTCGAACCTTGGTCCTTGGTGGTCGACTAGTCATCCGTCACCTGTCGATGGTCAAGAGGAAGAGAGAGTCAGAGAGAGAGAGCTGAGACTGAGAGATACAGATGAGACTCGAGAGTGGCCGGCGAACACTAGCCGAGAGAGAGGAGTGCGGCCGAGGCGCTGACTGTGACTGACTTGACTCGCTGGCGAATGGCGATCCACTCCTCGTCGTCGTCGACTCGTCGAGAGGCTGGAGGCTGAAGGCTCAGGCTAGGAGTAGTCGCCAGTCGACTTATCGTCGTCGAGCTCCGAGCAGCAGAAGAGGCCGATGACTGGTGAGACTGGTGAGCAGTGGAATGAAATTAGGGTTTTTTCTTTGCTTGAGAGTTGTTTGAGTTCTCAGGGCTTCGAGAGAGAGAGACAGAGAGTTTGAGGCCAAGTCCCGAACTTGCACAGCCAAGCCAATTCGCCCAAACGGCCCAATTGCACAGCACAGTCCTTTGTTTTACAAAATTAAAAATAATATATATATATATATATATATATATATATATATATATATATATATATATATATATATATATATATATAGGTTTTCGGGTACCCGAAGTTGTAAAATGGTCGATCCGTACCCGAACCAAAATATCCAAAAAAATTACTGGTTTGGGTACCCGAACCGAATTTTTTCAATTTTTCGGGTCGGATACCCGAATTTTCAGATCGGGTATCGGATTTTTGGTTCGGATTTTTGGTTTTGGATATTTTTGAACACCCCTAATGTCCTTGCATTGTTTAGTTTTGTTCTTCAAATTGTCTCCTTTTACTTCATGTTATCTCTTTGTTTGGTTATTTTCACACTTACCTCAGTTTGGCCGATGCATAAAGTTGGTGTTTTTTGTTTGTGAATGGGTCGTTAGGCTCATATTTTGTTTAATTTTTCTAATTGTTGATTTGAGCTCTTAGTTTGATTTTGGCCCTCTTCTCCTCAACTTTTCGTTTTTCAGAATAGGTGCAGGTCAATTCAGTTATGTTAATTCAACAAAATTAAATTCAGATTTTTAGCGAAAGTAAATTTAGTTTAGCTCAAATAAGTTCAATAAGAATAAGTTGAAGAGAACAAGGCCTTAAGCATATTTAGATTAGAGTCAAGTTTGCTCGCTGGATAAAGTTTGGCTTTAGTGTGTATTACTTTAAATTTAGTTAATATGAGTTAGTTAGCTTCTAGGATAGCCTTTATGTCAACCTTATTCCTATGGAGATTACTAGTATTGGTGGGAATGCACTACACAGGACGTTGTGCACGTGCAACATGTGTTTTAATTTTCCCATCGTATTGTTAGAAGTTACTTGGCAATTTAAATTGCTACTGTAATATTTTTTAGTCCTTAATTCTTTATCATCAGAGTTGGATTACTATTTACCTATAAAAGGGTGAAGTTCTCTTATCACATGTGTTTTGTATTTACAAGACTCGAACCTATGACATTACTTAAGAGGAATAAGTATTAAACAATCTGAACCAACCTTTGTTGGTATTTACTAATGTCATTATGCATGTGCATATAAATTGTGAAAATTTAAAATAACTTTAAAAGGAAAAAAATAGAAAATATGCATATGATGATATGAATATGAATAATGACTTGCATACATTTTTGACAAGATGACAATATAATTCGATTGAATGGACTAAAATATACAAATTTAACTTTATTGTGTAGCTCAAATGGTTTCCATTCACAAACGTGTGCATAATGATATTTATCGCACACACTCATCATCTCCTTCGTGTTGTAGATTCATCTATTTTTAACAAAATCATCACTCATAATGCACATCATAAGATCACTTCTCTAAATTATTCCTTAATTTGTAAAAAATCGAATGAGCATGAACTCTTACTGCTGCTAAACTCACTCTAATATTGCACAAAAATTGCGCTGATAATCAAATTTTATACCTGCTTTTCTTCTCTTCATGTAACAATTATGAAGTTGGATAAATGCCCTTCAGTTTTTCCGTCTTTCCCCTTCACTGTTTACTCGAAAATAAAATGGACATATGAAGTCTGGAGCTCCCTTAACTTTTTTTCTCTCATCTTTTCACTTTCCTTTCTTGCATCCAATTGTAGGCGTTTTCTTTTCTAATTTTAAGAAGCAAGACTAGGGGCATGTAGCCTTTTTGGGACCAATTCCAACCCTAAACAATTTGGATCCACCGACCTCCCAGTTCTAGTGCATATAAAATGGAAATTGTAACTTCGCATCTCTGAATATATGTCATTGCTTTAGTAACTTTTTTCCGAACATTATTTAGGTAAAGTCTAAAATACAGAAATAAAAGCATAAAGACTGCTTCTACAAATGGCTAAGTCTGCCACTAAACTATAACATTTGGAAATAAATCAAGTGGCAACCATGCAATACTTACTTTTAGTTTAGGGTAAATGATACTGTCAGATAGGACGTTGAACTTGCTTTATTTTCTCCATCTCCTTTCTGAAGCTCCGGGGTAATTCTTCTAACAGCTAGAGTTTCATCGCTTATAATAGTCACTCCGATTTTGTTGTCGAACTCAATTGCCTCTATAGCAATATCAGCCGGAGTAGGCAAATCATGCAATGTATTATAAGATGGAGCCTTCATGAGCTTAATCATCTTCTTTCTTTGGCTTTTAGTGACTCACTCTAACTTTGCATGTGTAACTTTTTAGGTGCAATCAAAACATTCGTGGAGCTATCAATCCCCTCTTCATCATTTGTAGATGACTTAGAAGGACTAGTTGGCTTTTGCAAATAAAACTTTCTAACATAAATAGGACAACTTTTTACAGTTCCGATAGGTTGGTCAAAACAACCATTAACGCCATCAACCCCATGACTTACAATATGATCGTCATCAGCCACTTGATCATCTTTGTCCTCCACATCTTTCGAAGCCACATTAGACATTGTTCTAGAATTCTTTTTGGAAATCCATTTCCAAACCATCTTTTTTTTAAACGTCTCCTCCAATTGCTGAGCCTTGATGCAGGCCCTTTTTGAAACCTTGCCTTAGCAACTACAGTGAGACAATGATAGAGGACCGATAGTGACTTTAGTAGTGAGGACCGTTTGTTCCCTTTGACAATATTTTTGCATATTTTTCGAAGAGATGCAGGTAGAGGTCTTCTGAAAAAAAATCATTTTACCTAAATATCAGTAATAGATGTCCTAGATCACCATATTGTTGATAATTACAAAGAAAAAGAATATTTACAATGTTCAGCTGGACATGAAGAAAAAGAATTGAATTTTCCCCCTCGGCACGACACCAAATGGATTCTTTTCATATTTGATCATCACATCGGAATCTACGAACAGACCTACATACAATGTTGGCATGCAGCTCACAATTCAACTATATTTACGTTTTACCTTCCCGATGAGGCCTTTGCATCAGGGATGCAGCATGTCCTGAGCACAAATTAACACATGAGATCACCACCCAGATATTTTATACAAAATTTACCGCATCATCTGGCTCTGTGTTCAGTTTCAGAGATGAAGACAGGGGGTTCTTGGACAATATTATATTTCCTGCATGGTCCGTTGTTCCACACTTTGCAAGACTGGGAGCCCTCACAATTCTGCACGAGTCCCATGATTCAGCCTTTAAATTGACGTTGTAATAATTCAGATGATCCAATATGCTATTCCCCATGACAGACCTGCAGAAAGTCATCGGGATAAGGGAAGACTCAGTAAGACAGACAGAACAGCTGAAATCCCCCAACTTCAAGGGATTAAGTCGTTTGGAAATAGTGGTTGCCAACTGAGCAGGGTGGCTCATGCTACCCAGTTCAAACTTCAAACTCGGGCTGGCTAGCCCAGTGATGAGCCTGGGTTTGGCTCAGATCAAGAGGCTGTCTTACTGGATTGAGATGTTCGCAGGACAGTAAGGAGGTTCAGCTCAAGCTACCCAACTCAGCTCATGTGATCAGGGGTAACCTCTGAACCGACTCAAACTTTAACCCCATCCATGAACCAAGTCAGCCAGGAACACCTCAGCAAGGTCCATAAATATCCTCAGAACCAAGCTGCCAAGCCTGCCAGACAACAGACCCAGACCAGCCTACAAGCCCCTGCTATTTAGAGGGCACAAGAGCAGGGAATAATATAGATTATGTTGGACTTTGTTTTAATGACCAATGTCATCCATTGGCAGACTAGTACATAAACATAAAAATTTAGATGGACCCCATAGAGATAATAATATTCAGAGTTTTAAATAGCCAATCTTTCTGACTTCAGTCTTGGCTTCATCGGCTTTTGCATCATAATTTAGTCTCTTTATTATAATCACAACCTTATAACCAAAATTCCCGATCTATGTCTTGTGGGAATATGAAAGGGGGGAAAAAAAGCAGAAAGTTCATTTATAGGAATGAATGTCATTCAACAAAGTGCAAGATATCATCCTTGAGGCATTCTAAATGGCCTATATTTCTTTTTGAATAGATCATGAGAGCAACTTATGACATAGGCAAAGAGAATAAGCTTAAAGAAGTCTAGAGACTGCCATCTCTCATCACAGACCTGCCCCGACACGACAAGTTTTATAATTATTTGTTCATTTTCATCCAGTGGATGATTACCTTGATTGTGTCACTGTTCCCCAAATATACAATTCATGGTGATGAATTTCTGAACTGGACGAGTGGAGACAATCAGTATATTAGAATGGCAAAAGTTAATAGGCCAGCGTGAGCAGGAATGTCTCTGTTGCTCGATGAGGGAGTTATCCATAGTTGGTCCGACAGCAAGACTATTTCTAACGTTCAAAAAATACATAAATAAATAAACAAATAAACTGGCTGATGAACTATGACAAAATCATGTCCATATGCATTGATAACAATCAAGGGAGCTCTATCTATCTGGAGTTGTTATTTCCTTCAAGGGGCAGCTGTTCTTGATAGTTTTTGGGGGAGGGGAACTTGGCCTTTTAGGCAGTAGAGACTGCTACGTCCTTTCCAAACAAAGTGGCAGATTAACACAACTGACACCAGTAAAAGGTGTTCGGAGCTGGCAGATCTGATACCGGACGGCTAAAATTCCGCTGGCAGGAGAAATAGTACATATTATGGTAACAGAATGGGTGGAATTCATCTTCTCCACATTTCTGAATGCAGGAACTTTTCTGCTGGGGCTGAACTAAGCCCAAACAAGGGGGTACTCAAATAAAGGGTTGAACAGAATATATATAGCCAATATGGCAATATTGGAAAACCCTGTTGACTCGATAGAATAAACCTTTCACTATCAACGGTTAAATAGAGCCCAGGCTTACAGGAGAGAAATGTGCAGTTAAAAATATTTCTTTCCGGGAATGGGCACCATTTCAGGCTGTTAGCAATAAAGCATGCGGTCAGATGAATTAAGATCCCAGGCAGGGCACAAGCTTCTGGCCCAAGAAAGGCGCGTGGATGGTAAACCAAATGCTTTTATCCCACTTTAGTATATATTATCAAGCTTGAATGAAACATTGAGGATAGTGGTAGTAACTGGAAAGAGGCCCCCCTCCCCCAAAAATCCCCCCGCACCCCCCCTCCCCTCAAAAAAAAACACCCAATAGGGCTAGAGTGCCTAATGGAAAGATAGTAGGGATGAAGCGTCATCAAAATAACCACTTTTGAAGGACATCTCCAAACAATTAAGCCTTTCAGAATAATTCTTCAAATCTTCTATCAAAAAAAAAAAGAGGAGTAAAAACTCTCCAAATCAGAAGAGTCCTGCTGGACAAGGTAGCTCTAGAACAGCTATTGTACAAGGTTTATCCAGCACCATTTGCTGCAAAGAACTCACAATGTGGCAGGGAAAGGAAGGCTAATCACAAGGATAGCAGTTCCAAAAATTCCATTGGACCAGATGAAGATCTGATCAGGAAAACTCAAGTATTCGATGATGAGATATTCACAATGCATCTGTGAAGAACTCAAAAGCCCACTCATCAAAAATTTCATAAAATTGAAGGAATGAATACAAAGGCATCTTTGTACACCACAAATTTCAATGTTCTTTTGTCATTCATCATTTTGGAAGTTGCTCCTCATTGTACGGGGAACTACTGAGAACATGTAAACGTACAAGGCCAACAGTGAGGGCCCTCGTGTCATCAATGTTTTTTTTTTTTTTTTTTTGATCGAACATCAATAGTGTAAGTGGCATGCTGCTATCTATATTTCCAAGTTTCTTTTTTTTTTTTTTTTTTTCTTTCCAAGTCTTCTGATTCTGTATTTGCTAGTTCGTCTGTATATAAAGCTTTCATTATTTCCCTATTTAATACAATGGTACAATTAGATATTTCTTTCACCCAAGCAAAAAAAGGCAAGGAATCCAATATGGTCGATCCCACTAAACCAGAGTTTAGGGAGATCAAACTGTACATCACCTTACTGCCAACAAGAAAAGAGGCTGGTTCCCAAAGACGCTCTAGAAAATAATTCTCTGGAAATAATTGCCAATATGATCATTACCTGCTACAAGATGGATCTTCTCCAGATCCATCACAGACCTTGTCAACAGTATAAACTAACATCCCAAATCCAGTCTCATGAAGCCACACCTGTAATCCAGAGTAAAGTTCTGAAGGGTTAAAGAATGTGATAACCAAAAGCCAATACAAGTTAAACAAGAGGCTATCATTTCCTCTTTCTACTTTTGCCAACAAAAATCACTTTTTACTGTCGAAACACCAGTTCAGTGCCATTTAAGATTCTAGAATTAGAGATGTGTTCCTGTAAAAAGCCTGCATAAAAGATAACCTAGACAAATGCAACCAGAAAGTTCCATCAATCTTGCCTTACATGTCGGTGAGAAAAAATAACCAAAATTTGATACTGGGTCTCTTAAAACTAAGCTATCGGTTGTAACTTTGCATTAACCCCAGTCATATGAAGGAGCTATGACTTTCAGGGGGTTTTCTCCCCGGGGGGGGGGGTTGTGAAGAAAAGGTCAACAGTATTATGACTCTGAAGTTCATTTTCAACAACAAAGAAAAGCCTGCAAAGGAGATCTAGCTAGACTAACTAAACAGGAAAATTATTTCAGTCCTGGATAATTCTCAAAACACAATGCCTGAAGTAAAGAAATTTGGGGGAGGTTTCCATAACAGATTGAGTGCAGACGCAATGATACACCAGTAGATCTTTTAGAAGTAGTTTGCTCTTTACCTCTCTAGGGAAGTGATGGTATGTTTTCCTTGGGAAATGAGGATAGTATGGAGGCAAGTGCGGCACTATATCATGCTCATGTGTGACACGGATTGTATTAGGGACAACTTGGGTATAGTAAGAAGCAAAAACTGCATTTCCAATCCGAGGCTGTCCAAAAGTCATAACCTGGACATCCCCAACATTATGATGTACCTGGCAAAACCAAATGTGCTTAGTACAACATTTGGTATTAGTGGAGATGCTAAATCAAAAGGGAAGAACAGAAGCTCCAGAGTACACATTCAACGTCAAACAGCATTGAAGCAAACTTAAGGATACACTCAATGCAGATAAATTTGGAACCCAATTTTCCAGTATGCAACTGGAAAAGCACTTTTCCATGCCACAACTCAGCAGTTTATGAGCCCACAATCCTTCATGCCAAAGGCAATTGAAACTTACGTTCAACTCTAGTAACTTGCAGCCGACATAAATGATGATTCACACAACATATTCTTAAATAAATCATCAAGAGATCATCAAAGTTTTTACATGGCCACAGGGAATCCACAAGGAGACAAATTGATTGCTAACAGCGCATTGAAGTTATCAAAACCATAGTTACCAGAGAACACCTCCCAGTTTGCTTGTCACCAGATCACAGATTGCCACTTATTGCACAAATTTAGTCTAATTTAGGCTCCACAACACAGAATGTGCGGGTAAGGAGTATTCCCAGTAGCCATGATGAACACTCTCTAGTACTGCAATACATCAAAGGAACATGATCAAGGGTAGACCAGCCAATTTGGAGGCTCAAGTGTATTTTGGGTTCAGGTAGGTAGGGGCAGGCAGTTTTGCGGTTTTCAGGTTGACCCAACAGGTGTGTAATGCCTTTCGTCATTTATTTTTCTTTTATTAATCCTAAAATATGCTGTATTTACTACTTAAAAGACGTCCAAAATCTACGAAAAAGTATAGTCATTGCATTTGCTTAAAAGAATGCTCAAAATATTAAGATTTTTTTATTATGAAATGAGCAATACAATTAATCACAAGTTAGGACTTCGAACAAGAAAAAAAAATTAGAAGGAACTTGGAAAAGCGCAAGAAAGAATGTATTTGTTTATTTATATGTTAAAAATTTAGATTTTCAAGAAGTCATATTATTTGAATTAGGATTTTTGGATGCCAATAATCCTACTCTGGGGTATTTTATGCCAACAATCTCAACCTAAGACAGAGCGCTTAGCACTCTATACTTTGAGAGCATTTATTTTGTATATACCGTCACCAAGCCAAGCATACATTGACTTGATAATTGGATGGGATTATTTATAGTTATACTATTGAAAAAGTGAAGGAGATATCCACATATAAATGCGTCAGCTACTGCATTATCAAACTGATGAATCCAAGTGTCCATGACTAGGTTATCAAATTCAAGGATGTTTGACTTGGCAGAACTGATGAATTAAGCTACCGCATTCGTATAACCAAAATATATATCCCTAAAATTTGAGGATGTCATGACATTCTAATATATTTGCCACATGCAAATGGCCATACCAAAAATAGAAAATGAAAATATATAATTTGCATGAGATAAGTAACCTTCAAGGTTATCAAATCACTAAAGCATGTTTCACTTGCTCATGGTATGTACAATATAAATAACCCCAAAGTTAGGATTAATGGCATTGAACACTCCTTTTAAATTTTAATTGCTCATATAGTCATATTCTGTCAACCACAAGTATAAGCATATAATGATTTAATGGGGCTATTCTTAGCATATTTTCTTGTTCTTATTAATTCCATTAAAATATTTTTGTAACTTTATGATATTTGATTACCTTACTCCGTTAGAGCTAGAGTATCTACAATATGCATTTGGTATTCTCTTGTGAAAGCAAAGTAAAGAATGGAAAGTGTATCACCATTTCTAGCCAGATAAAAATAGTTAAGTCTCTCGAAATGATAGGATAAAATTAATAACCATTATTAAGAGGGGTAACAAAAAAGGAAAATCAAATACTAGGCATATTATCAAGCAACTATGTTACCAAACCATAATATTGATTTCAATAGGTTGACCTAATGGGTCGGGCTTCACCTACTAATTTGTGGGTTATTTGGGTTTGGATTATTTCATAATTAGGTCAAAAAAATTGTGTTCAAAATCCCAACCTTTCACGTGGGTTTAGGTCAGGTTTTCAGGTCTAGTCACATTCTTTTCTTGATAGGTCTATTTCAACCGAAATCTCTGCATCTAGTACCCTCTAAATCCCATAGGATACGAGAATAATTGGGGGAAAAAAAAAGATACCAATAACAATTACCCTAAGATCAAGTGCACAAAAAGAAGCCATTGCGCCGCCCATTGAATGACCTAGTACAATGATTTTTAGGTCCCCAAACAATTCCTTTGCTTGTTGAACACCATTTATGACTCCAGGGCGCAAGGTAGTGTTATGGTAAGCATAATAAAATCCATGATGTACCTGTCGGAATATGTTGTAGAGCAGAAATGTCAAAGCCTTCAGGACAAAAATGAAAATGTACTAGCAACAATGGAATCCAAACAATAGGAGTAGAAAGCACATACCATGGCATCCGGCATGTCAGGATATTTTAAATCAAGCTGTTTCCAGTAGAGATCTTCTATCCAATTCTGTATGCTGTTCACAATGTACATGACTGTCAGCATATAACCAGTTAATGCAAACATTATTACATGAATGATAACCATCAAGCAGGTATTAATAAGTTAAAAATAGTGATTAATACTGGGGGACACAAATGTCTCTTAAAGATCTATATTGAACAGTCACACTTGCAACATGCCAAGGTTCAATGGCCCCATGATTGCTTCTAGAATAGCAGCTGCTCAGTGAACGGAGGAAACTATCACACAATACAGCTTAAAAATGCCTATTTTTCATTTATCAATAATTGTAATTAGGAATGGGAGTAGTGGGCAATAATTTTCCCAAACAGGTTAAATGAAAATGTGGGAAGCAGGGTACAGGGCTGGTAACCCGGCCATTGTCTCAGGTAAATTTCAGGTTAGGTCATATTCGGTTTAGTGAACATGTGGGACTGGTCCATTCTAGGTGGGATCATTTCAAGTTTGTTAATGTTCAGCTAACATTGTTTGGCCCAATAATTTTTTTTGTTTAAAGAAAATACAATAAATATTGGTTGGTGATCAGTTCCACTTGGACAGGAACAGCTCGGTTTCAAGTCAAAACAGCTTGGGGATAGCGTCATACAGAAGGCATTTTTAAGTAGGCAAGCAATACGAGGCCAATGAAGAATCTATATTTTCAGTTAATAGTTCTTTTTCTGTACCCAGTTAGTTCCTTCCATTGTTATGCTAAGCTTCATTTTCTTCATTTGTCACTTAGCTTCAAAAGCATCTAAATGAGTATGACAATAACATGTCGCAGCAAAATTGTATCATAATCCATAAGAAGAAGCATGCTAATAGTGAGTTAAAGAAGATGAATGTACCACATGAACATGGCTCAAAAGTTGAACACGAGGCCTTAGCAGGAAGTGCTTAATTCTCTGTGGTTTTGCTTGTCATCAACAACCCCCCCCTCCCCAAAAAAAAAAAAATTAATAAAGAATTCAAGAGAAGATAATGAACTCATGGCTCTAGTCCTACTAATTCAATGTCATTTGAGAGCATTAATGTGATAGTATGTGGCACATGAAGCTGAAGGGTTATCAAAGGAAAGACACTAAACCGACTAAAGCTTTTAATTTGATACGGGAAAAATGTATCATTGAATTAATCTTCTGAGGCAATAAAAAGAATAACTAAAAGGCAGTGGCTTACCCTTCTCCCCATTTCTCTCAATCTTCATCTTTTTGTCATCTATTTGATTCATTGCAGTAATTTCTCAAGGTCGAGATGGCTGATGAATCAGTCATCCTGGCCATTTGTCTTTCTTTTTGTTTGCTTTAGTATTAACTTTATCTTTCTAACTAGTAAGCGTCTCTCCGATTGTGAGAGTTACTCTTCTCTCTAATTGTGAGAGTGTTATTTTTAGTTTTGATTTCAGTTGTTTTGTGTGGTTGTCTACTTGATTTTCAACGGATAAATTACGTTTTTACTGCAAAGCGACAGTTAAATTCACGTCGACACTTCAATTGCAATTTTTCATGTTGGACGAATATTCGGTTCAAGAAAACTACACCAGATCAGCAGATCTTGCACCAGCAGGAAATTACAATAGATCTGTTGATGTCTTCTCTAAGCACTATGAAGAAACAACGATTTGAGTAGGAAGACGGACGATCATCGTGTAAGTTAGTTTTGTTGAGACAGATATTACATTTCAATTCGAAGAAATTGTTTTTGTTTTCATCGATGGTATACTATAAGTGCCGTTTGGCATGTTATTAATGATTAATGAATCCTTCCCTCTGTGCACCAAAAAAAAAAAGGCAGTGACTTTCTCAATTATGCATCAGGGATCATGAGTTCAAACAAACTCAGGAAGGGGGGGGGGTTAAGTCAGGAGCCCACCCTTAGTTAGCAGAAAATATATCAAAAAAGCATTTCTGAAAAAGGGGTGGGGGTAGGGAGAAGAAATCACATTATCTTTTGCCCCAGGTTTAAAATCCAGATAACTCATAGCTGCATCAGAGATTGTAAAGGTGGTGGATGATGTCTGACAGCTTAGGCAATGCACTGGGCATAAGATCATGTCATAGAGCACAATTCCTCAAAATGATTCAAAACAAGAAACTGAAAGAAGAGAATACCGAAGTTCTACTTTTAAGAACCAACACTCAACCACTCACATATGCAGAAATGCAGAATATGTAATGTAGCAGAAGACCCTGGAAGTAACTAAACTATGAAATAGCCTAAGGTAACTTATGACAGCCTATACGGTAAGACCAAACATGCCTAAGCCTCATTTGAAATCCAGCAGACTCAGTCAGCGTTATCATGTTAGATTGGATCAGACACATGAATTCTTCATCAAGAAGAGCACAAAACTTGCAAGAAAGCCCCAGTCAATATTTACGATAGAGCCAGACTACATATAACAATCAAATCCTAGAAGATCATGCAGACTAATTAACTGTTTTTTTTTTTTTTTAAATAGAAGATCACTGACTTTGCTACTGGAATTTATGAAGTATTTTCCTTCCAACTGCAAAATAAAGCAACAACACAAACCCCATAGCCTTTTATCTTCATGATTCTGCTCAATAAGTATCATAACCATGGATTCAAAATGTGGCCGAACCGTGACGAAACGTGCGCATTGGAAAGGTTTTGGAGTTGGGCGATCCGCGTTTTCATGCCGCGATAGCCACGATATGGAACGCGATTACCGTTTTAGAACGATTTTACCGTACCGCTACCAAAACCGAAATCGCGACTGAAATCGCATTTTGAATCCTTGAATTCATAACAGCCTCTTAAAACAAGCTTCTAAAAGAAAATGTCTTAGGGTAAGGACAAACGATCCAACAACCCAAAAAAAGGAGGGAAAAATAAAGGGAAGCATGAAAGGTACACAAACGATCAAGTGTAAAACCTGTGCTCTTGGGTTCCTCTGAATGCAACTATAATAGCATTCAGATTCTTTGCGACACCAACATATGCCTGCAGTATCATAGATATTAGGGTTAAGAAAAATATTGTTATCTAATAATAACAACGTGAAGAAGAGACTAACCTGCAAGCAGTGCTGAACATCAACTATCAGCTCTACAACCTCAAATCCCTATACAATGACAATGAGTCCTATTAAGGAAATTTTTGGCAGATACAGTGACCACAAAATGAAAATAGTACAAAATAATCAACTTGAAGGGAAATGATTTGCAGTGGTTATGCAGTTACCCTTGTCATGTCATTACATCTTGAACATGTCCACATAAATAGTTCCGTCAAATCTGACTCATAGACCTGCAAAGACCAGAAAATGCTACAATTAGTCTTATTATAAGCCTGAAAGAGCTACATCAATCAAAACAGACGACAAGGCTCCACAATAGGGCGTAATTTTGTTAATTTAGAATTGAATTCCTGTGGTACCAAATTGAATTATCTTAGGACCATCATGGATGCGCATCTAATATGTTTAGTTGGTAGGGAAAGAAAATGTACTTCTGGTATTTCAATATTTTGCTTGGTTCACCACCCACTTTCTAACGATATTTTGCTTCGAATAAGTGCTATACCCTTCACAAATAGCAATACAACAACAACACCACCTCCTAGTGTGGGTCCCGCTTTTGCGGGGTCTGGGGAGATCCAGATGTAGGCAGCCTTACCCCTACCGGTATCCCTACCCGTAGGGAGGTTGATTCCAATAGACCCACAAAAACACGATTTTGAGAAAACAATTTATGGAAGAGGGTTTTGGAAAACCCTTCACAAATAGCAATGAACAGTATAATTATTAAAAGTGGTAGCATTGTATTCTCATTTGAAATAGAACTCACTGGGGTAAGTTTGGGAATTACACTTGCAAAGAAGTTCCCCCCCCCCCCTCCGTGTTACTGATTTGCTACAAACCAAAAAAGACAACATATACCAATTGCCTAATAAGCTTTACTCCCTACATAACTTGCTGCCCTCAAACCTTTAACTCATAGCAACAAGTTCACTTATCTATGTATTCATAACTTTTAGCCTCTTGCAAAAAATTATGACTAGTTCAAACGAAAGTTCAAGCAAAGAATGCATTTCTATGCAGCAATAGAACCATGTGAAGCCAGCAACCCATTGCACGAAGCCGTAGGGGTAATTACTATGCAAATTCTCCCTATAATTCACAATAGAACCTTGATTGAAAAGGCATCACGTCTTGCTTTTTACAGCGAATAACAAGCAAGGACAATTCTTAGGGGCTTTTAATTCCCCCCCCCCCCCAAAAAAAGGGATAGTGATACTCCAACATTTGAAACTAGTAACTGGACAGCTCCTAGACAAAATAAAAAAGTTCAACACCAAAGCAAAGGTTGCCAACTAGATAAATAATAATAATGAAAATAGCAATCTTAACTCAAAGAATACACTAGGCTACTTGATTTGCTGGTGCCCAGTTCTAATCTCGAGTAGCACATCACTCCATGTGGAATAAGGTGGGTATCAATGTGTGGCCTAAACTAGGTTGGCTAGGGCTTTAGCCAACTATTCCCCTCCCTCTATCTAATACCCCTAAGTTGCTGCAATATGTCGGCCTTACATTGGCAAAAAATGAATAATTAAGAAGAACGTCAATAAATCCTAGTCATTAGCCTCATAGATACACAAATTCAGGCACCCTGCTAGCAAAGGATACAGACAAAGTCCCATGCTCACTTGGTTAACCCAGTGATTTTGAACAACCTAATTAAGACCTCAATAACTAGCATATACCACTGTCTATAATTGGTATGGCTTGCATGAAGACATGAACAGATCAACATATGAGGTGAGAGATCCATTTCTATATGAAATTAAAACCGAACAAAATCATCAACATGGTGCAATAATGCCGAGGGGATTGAATGTAGGCCAACATCACCAATGACATTGCACCTAGAGCTCAATGGCACATGCAACAAGTGAATTTGATTTAGTAAATTACAATCCAAAAAGGAAAAATTACACTTCACCTATTGGAGGCTACAATTTCCAACCTCATTGTCAACAGACTCAGCAATCAGCATTAATCAAATAACTAAGCAGCACACATCGCTGTAACTGGAACCGCTCTTAAAACAATTCTTCCCGAAGGCAAAAGGCAGTATTAGAGTATTCTGGGACCAAACAAGAGTTGGCTTCTTCAGGTCCTTTGTGAAGATTCTTCCCTTGCCACGTAAATGAGAAACGACACAAAGAAAGAAAGAAACTAATATAAGCAACATCTTTGCTAACATTGTTTATTTATTGATCTGTGTAACTTTTTTGATTAATCAAGAGGAGGATGATGCAATCAGACCTCAAACACAGATAATGGTGCAAAATTATGATTAAGATTGTCATATAGCAAACAACATGGGCAATTAATTTTGAAAGACTAAACATCCATTATAATATAATTATGAGTAATTCAATCTTCTGCAGCAAATTTAGGAGAAAGGGAAGCACATCTCCTTCAATTTTTTACACACAAACTTCCTGATGCTGAATCTTTCAATAGAGAGATTGCAACTGCTGTAGTATTTCACACTAATTCAGATGGCTAGCAAATCATCTACTTTCTGATTGCAACGCCCAGATATATCAATGCTGTAACCATTTTTGTATTGCACAATTAAAATCTCAGATAAGGTTCCTATTAGCGTTTAAACTAAGTGAAAATAGCACACCCTGCAACAGTTTTGAGACATTAGAACATGAGAGATACAGAGGATAAACTGACTGATCACAGTTTCGCAACAAATCCTGCAGAAGTCTGATCAATTCCAGTACACATAGAACACGGGTAGAGATACATTGTCTTCACATGAAGATCGAAAGGAAGATGTAAATAGTTGTTTAAACTCATGAAGATTGAGGCTCATTGTTTTCAGCACTAGCTACAAAGGAATGAAGAACTTACAGCTGCATTATACTCCACCAAAATTTTGGCCAGCGTATGATTGTAAACAGGCAGATCATCGTACTTAATCTTAAGCTCTGTAATCACAAGAAAATCCTTGTTAGCATATATTCTCATCCTGCTTCGTTTTATCATAATCGAGAATCACCAAATCAAAGCAACCAACAACATGCCAAACATCTATGCTGTAAGAACATACGTGCCACAGTCAGAGAAGAGTAATCTGCAAGGAAGCTTACTAAGAATGCTTGCCATGCTCTGCAGCAATAACAATCCAAACCAAAGCAGATAATATAGAGGCATAGATGGCACAGAGTCACTCTCTGGAGAGGACAAAGCTTCTACAATACAAATAGCATACAAAGAGAACCATATCCTCCCATAATTATCTTCTGGTATGCAGAATTTAGAGAACTAGTAGCAAAAACTTTTTGGGGCACAGCATCGCTCAAAACCCCAATATGAGAGACTCATAGTTTAAAGGGATACAGTATGGGACCAAAACATACATGTGGGACAGAGAGAAACTCATAAGCAATAGCAAACAAGAGTATATCAAAAGTGTCTGAGACTCTGAAGGCTACCATCCAAATTCAGATTAATTTCACCTTCACACTATGGTCCCTTAAGTTGCCTTAAGAGTCATCTTCACAACCTAAGAACTAAAAAGCATCAAGGTCTACCAACATTATCTGTTATTTTGCCACTTACTCTTCAGACTGCCATGTTCTTCCCCTACACAGCTAAGAGGGTAAGGTAGGTTCTGTAACATCAAATTGCAGTAATGGACTAAATATCTTCAACGCATTCCAGCACCTGATTGCACAGCCAAGACACCCAGAAAAGAGTTTCACCGGCCCCTGGCCCCCGCCGCCCCCCCCCCCCCCGCAAAACAAAAAAAAAAAAGAAAGAAGAAATAATAACAAAAGGATTGGAAAAGCCAAATCAGAAACGAGGAACATATAGTTTATTCTCAGCACATCCAGGAAAACGAAATAGCTTGCAGTTATGTTGTTAAAACTCTATGGTCACCTCGAGTGCCCACAATGGAAACCCAATGCTCTAACATGGAAAAACGCTCAGATTTTCCAGAACATCAAAAATCTGAAACTTCATATATGCTCTTTCAAGAATTCCACAGAGCACACAGTATAGTCATCCTTATACTCTATGGCTTGACAACATGTTCCAGATGGGCTCACAAAACTACACACATCTGTAATGTTAAGAAGAGATAAAGTGCAGGAAGACCTTCATGATTTTGAAAAAGCAGTCAAGAGGCCTGTGCTGAGCGCTGACAAGAACTGAACAGGCAAATAAAATATGTGAATGGGGAAGTAGGCATTATGTAGGCTGAAGAAGAAAGAAATAGAAATTATTAAAATAAAAAAAAGAATCCAAAAAATAGATTTTCCAAGTACATTTGCTTTGTTTTCTGACACAGGCGGTAAATGTTGTTATGGTAATGGTCTCGTGGCACCAACTTCTTAAAATTACCCCGAAATGCATGCCATTACTCAAAAAACTTTCTCACGCATGCCATTACTTAAAAAATTATGTTCAAAAACGCCACTGGGATCCCCACTTCACCTGATGCACTGGCTTCTCCAGCACAGCTTCAATTGGTATGCCTTGAAAAATTAGAACCTCACCGGCTCATTCTCTCTCCTCACTAACAGCAGCCCAAAGCCCAGAGCTTAAAACACATCCCACCTGCAGTTGCAGGAGGGCTAGGAGGGTTCATCGGACTTTGGAGATGCCACACTCTCCAGCAAGCATGCACATTGTCTTCAATCAGGGAAAGACAAACTTTAACGCGATCATCATTACTGCCAACCATCATTTTCCGACCACCACTGCAACATTTCCAGCAACCATAATCCCAACATGGTTTCACTCAGTTTGGAAAATTAGGAAATGGGTATGTACTGGTTTGAACTTAAAATCAACAAATTTACAAATGTGTAGGTTTAAACTGACGAAATAAGAAGCAAAAAAGAACAAACCCAAAGAAATGAAAAAAGAGACCTGCAGAAGGCGAATACTATTCCGGATTAAATGAAAAGCAAAGAAATTTGCTAAATGGCTAGGTCAGAAAAATATATAAACAAAGAAATAGAATTATACAAAGGTGATGTGAGAAATACAGGGTTTCAGTCAATTAAACAGCTCAATTTTTCATCAATTGTGTTGAAATGGGTTTGCTCAAATGATGTAAAAGACAAGGAGGCAGACAGAAAAGGGAAATTAACTGGAAATGTTGTGAATGATCAGGCAAAGAGGAAGATGATAAGCACAAGCGTGAGACTAACAGCCTGCATGGAAAGAAGCTTGAGCTCTATAACATAAATGTCAAGCATTGGTGAACCTCAAAAGGGAGGGGGGAACAGAAGGCAAGATAGAGAAAATTGCAGGTTAATTACTGATGGCGGCAAGGTGACAGACAAGAAGAGAAAATTTGGGGAGAGGAATCCGGCATATTTGCTCACCACGGAGCGAAGGTACTCAGGAGGCAAACACAGTGGAGAAAGCATAGGCCACCACCATGGTTGCAGGTGTACAGCAAACCTCCCATGGGTTCGCCACCCACTGATGAGCACTATGGTGATCAGTGCACACTGCAAGGGTGACAGTGAAAAGAAAAGTGGCAGTGGTTGTTATGCTATTAGCTGGGTAGGAGATGGGGGATTTTGGAGTTTTATTTTTGAGATGCACAGACATTAAAAAATAACAAGGTAAACTGGGCGCAGGCTGCCTGGCCTATAAGTATTCTCAGTTTTTTTGACCATGGTTGCCTCCCCAAATGCTGGAATAGAACAGTCACTACTCCTGTGCCTAAAATACCCAATCCTATGGTAGCTGCAGACTTCAGACCAATAGCTCATTGTAATACACTTATCAAGTGTATCTCTAAAATACTCTGTGCTGGACTCAAATCTGTCTTGCCTAGAATTGTCAACGAAAACCAATTTGCCTTCATTGAAGGAAGATTGATCTCACACAATGTGGTGATAATTCAGGATTTGGTTAGATTGTACGATAGAAGGCAGGTCTCCCCAAGAGGCCTCCTTAAGATAGATCTGAGGAAAGCTTATGATACTGTTTCCTGGAAATTTGTTGAGCAGCTATTATTTTTTTAACGTTTCCTATGAGTTTCTGCCACTGGATCAAAGAGTTGATGATAACCAGCACTTTCTCCCTTGCTATCAATGGCAAAATTCACGGCAAATTCATGGTTTCTTTGAAGAAAAGGTGATCCCATGCTCTCTCTGTTGTATGTTTTAAATATCGACTGTCTTAATGGATGCCTCTCAAAGCCTCTAAAAGACAATGTACAAACACAGTAATTTTCATCTTTGCTCAGCAAATGATTAATTCTTGCTTGCCAAAGGGGAGGCTCTTCCAGTACAATTCCTGTGGGTGCCTTCCAGAATTTTTCCACGAGAATGAGGCCCTAAAAGATGAGCTTCAAAGGATCATGCACTTTGGTGTCTTGTCACTCAACATTAAAAACATCTTTTGCCTTGCTTGGATCTCCAATAACAGGAACTCCAGTTAAAATCTGTCAGCGTCCCTTTATATTCTAAGCAGCTACGTACAATACAACAAAAGCACTCGTAGAAAAGATTATTCCAAGAATACAATCTGATGATGGAGGGTGAGCTACAGAGCAATTCCTACACTACAATGATGGAGGATCACCACATGACTGACTCAGAACTCGGCCTCTCAGAGCAGACAATGAAATCTAATGCAAACAAAAAAATTATAAACTGAACTGCTCTATGTCGTCGTTCATAGTCTGAGTAGTCTCATTATGTAGGGGGTTTAGCTAGCCAAGAAACTGAAAAGCTATAGAAAACCAAAACGACATGGAGTAAAGATAAAATATCTACTCAAAAGATTATAGACTAAAAGAAAGGATAAAAACATCTGTGAAAACAAACTTGCTAAAATAAGGCCTCCTGAATATATCGTGCCATGCTACATCAGCTGGTTTGACAGATATTTATCCTATGGTGGACAGTCATAAATAGTGTAATCAATCTTGTTTGGCATGCAGACCAGCAGGTCACAAGTATTCTTGCCTAAGAAAGTGGTATCTGAGGCTATTTTCTACATATTTATGTTCAGAGTTAGCACAAGAAAAGCCACATTGCATTGGGAGAAGGTTGCTTGCTTAAGTCTTCTTGTGTAATGAATGTTATAATGCTCTACTAGAGAATAGAGCTGTTGTTGTGAAGCTACTATGGCATTACCGTAAGAAAATGACATATTATGAAATCAATAAGCTCACACATACTTTACAAAGGGCAAAACCCATAGACAATGTCAGTTCCCTCAAATGCATCTTGATTAGCAAGGAAGATACTGGAGCTCAGAAACCATTCTACACACAGCGGCCAGGTAAGTGATGTCCTACTGGCAACACACAATCGAAAAAGCTTATATATAAACTTAAAGACATATATCTGAGGTAAGCTGGAGTAGATCTGGAAAATCTGCTTTAACTCTATGATCTCTATCAGAAAGCCCTCCTTCCATGAAATCAGCTAGCAGAACTTTCAAACCTCACTGCAAAGGCATGCAACTTAATTTCCAAACTTCTGTTTATTTTAAAAATCCATATTTCTTTAGGCATCTATGTTATATAATAAATTTGGCTAGAAGAGGGCCTTTATCTCTTGGGTAGCCATTGATTGTCGTGCAAGGAAGCAGTTCCAACTCCCAATGACATGGTATTATGGACTGCTGTTAATGCTAAAGTTTTATAGGCCAACAGCAAGGCAGTGAAACCCTTCATGCTGTTTTTGGCAAGTAGAAGAACACAGGGAGACAGGAAATTTTATTTTTTTTAAAAAGGATATGGATCCATTTTTTTTAATCAGGGAATCAATAAGAGGGTCGATGTAAAGCAAGCATCCTACAAAAAAAACCGCATGCGACCCAGAAGAGGCTATTAACAATTCTACAACCTCAAAAGAAGAGCAAATGTCTCCCTTGACCAACAAATATGAAAACACAATGTATTCAAATAAGCATACAAGATATGCAACAACATGAGACATCAAGGTGTATCTTTAAATCCTAGCAGTTAGAGCACTAAGAAATCCAGAGTTCAAGTTGAAGAACATAAAAACTACAATTTTCATCATATTAGGGTGATCCATGAGTAATGATCATTGCCACAATTAAATTCAATGTTATCCACCACGTGTTGGTTAGAAGACAGAACCAAAAGCTGGTCTTCATTGATGGGCTTAAACATAAGGGAACATTGGTTCCCCACACGTTGTTAGAGCTATACGTCCCCCCATTTTCATAACAGAAAATGCAATTGGCTGCTTCACATTGTCAATCCCCCCCCCCCAAAAAAAGGGAACAGTAAGAAGTAGGACTTCCTACTTAAACCAGACGCGTACAAGTTGATATTGTTCTTGTAGTATTAACTAGAATTCTTTCTAGAAAGGCTTCAAGGATAACAAATGGCCCAAAAATCACCACAACTCTTCTCAATGTGCTTTATCTACACTCACACGCTACCTCAAAAAACTTCCCAAGAGTTATCTACCCTAAGAGTGATCTATAGTAAGCACACTTGACTGTGGAGTTCTTAAGAGTGGGCATCCTGAAAAGGAAGGCGCCCTTTTGGCAATATAAGTAGTATCAAAACCTCTAAATCTCACTTTTAACCACGTATCAGGGTTTCCCACTGTGTACAAACATTATTAAATGTTATACGTAGCTTTAACAATAGACCACATTAATAGCGTATGAGGCTTATATCCAAGTCCAAGTCCAAGTCCAAGTCCAAGATCCAATAGTCCCACCACCAGGCAGATTGCAGGAAGGGCTAATGTAGTATTCTTACCCCTGAATTGCAAAATTACAAAGAGACTAATTCCAATTGACCCTAAATTTACCTACTACTCCACATAAACGCGGCGGAGGAAATTTAAAGAGGCATTTTGCTTTAGTCTGAAAAAATAATCCAAACCTGCCTTTTTCAGCTATCTAGATTTCGGACAAGCGTATGAGGCCTATATGTTAGTGTCAATTACTCTTTCTTCTACCACTATGGGACAATCACATTTGGCCTTTCTCATAACTTTGTTTTTCACATGTAAGCCTTCTCTACTTGGAGGAACACAAGTTCATAGCATCCTCTTAGGGATTGAACATTCAATTGATGCGTCCTGGACCAAACACTGCTACAGGGCATTGTTGGGTTGCGTGGCCCAAAATCCGAATACCGGCACGGTGAAACCATGCAGCGCGAGCACGGGCGTGCCAACGCGAAGGAGAAACGACAAAACGGGGCAGAAAATCGGCACGGTTGTGCCATGTGGCACTGGGTGGCCGTGCCTCGTGGCACGGTCGTGCCACGTGTCGTTTTGTCGCCTCTTCTGTTTGGCGGATAGGGTTTTGTCCGGGGGAGTTTTCTCCCAGGCGGCTAGGGTTTCATCCTAAGGGGAAAAACCCTATTTTTCAGGCCCTATATAAAGAGGGTCAAGCCTAGGATCTAAAATCACTCCAGTATTCATAAACACATTGAGAGGTAGAAGTACTTTGTGAGAGATTACAAAAGAGAGGTTGTAATTCTGCTCTTAGATCAAATCACTGTGGTGATTGTGATCGTGTTGTACTCTTCCTACTCATAGTGGATTGTTTTGGTCCTATCGCCATCCGTGGTTTTTCCCGCATTGGGTTTTCCACATTAAATCTCTTGTCTTCTTATTTCTGTTTCTGTTATTCTACTTGAATTTCTGAATCTCTAACTCATCCTATCGCTTCCGCTATTGTTGTTGCTCTAATATTTTTCCTAACAACCTAACAAGTGGTATTAGAGCTTTGGTTATAGGATGTCTTCTATCATGAAGGTAGATATTCAGAAATTCGATGAGGAGATTAGCTTTAATCTCTAGAAGGTGCAGATGAGAGCGGTTCTCATCCAGCACGGGTTGTGGAAGGTTCTGAAAGGACCTCATGTTAAACCTGAAAAGATGACAGAAGAACAGTGGGCTGAAGATGTGAAGAAGAGACGTGGGTCGCTGACGGAGGACGAATGGGAGGAACTGGAGCTGAAAGCGGTTTCAGCCATACAACTGTGTCTGGCACCTCACGTTCTCCAAGAGGTACTTGACAAGGTAACTGCTATTGATCTTTGGACTCGGCTAGAAGAATTCTACATGACGAAAAGTCTAGCCAACAAGATCCGGTTGAA
This sequence comes from Carnegiea gigantea, assembly GCA_029747015.1. Classification (NCBI taxonomy): domain Eukaryota; kingdom Viridiplantae; phylum Streptophyta; class Magnoliopsida; order Caryophyllales; family Cactaceae; genus Carnegiea; species Carnegiea gigantea. Next base: position 172,829 of record JAKOGI010000713.1, read on the forward strand.
GGAAAGGTTGTACACCTTTCGTATGGCTGAAGGTACTCCTGTCCAAAAACACTTGAATGAATTTAATTCTATTCTGGTAGATATGGAGAATTTGGATGTTAAAATTGAGGATGAAGATAAGGCAATTCTACTTGTTGTGTCTCTACCCCCTTCTTACAAACACTTTAAGGAAATTATGTTATATAGTAACTCGGATACTATATCATTTGAGGATGTCAAGTCTAACCTGCTGTCTAAAGAAAAATTTGACCATGACATCCATACTGATCCGGCTGAGGGATTAGTTGTCAGGGGTAGAACCACTGAGAAAAGGGAGAACGGTAATAAGAAAAAGAACCACTCTAAGTCAAGGAATCCTCACTCTAACAAAACCTGCCACTACTGCAACAAATTGGGTCATATCCAGGCTAATTGTTGGAAATTAAAGAAAAGGAATGAGAAGGAGAAAAAGGAGAAAACTGCTACAGCTGATTGTGTAGTAGAGTCAGAGTCTGATGGTGATGTGTTGCTTGCTACTTCTTTAGCTACCACCTCCGAAAGGGGAGTGGATATTGATTGGGTTTTAGATTCTGGTTGTGCTTTTCACATGTGCCCTCATAAGGACTGGTTCGTCACCTATAAGACAGTTGACACTGGGGTGGTACTTATGGGCAACAATGCTGAATGTAAAGTTACAGGAATAGGTACGGTGCAGATTAAAACCCATGATAGAACAATTAGAACATTGTCTAAAGTGCGTTACATACCTGACATGACTCGTTGTTTAATATCCTTGGGTACTCTTGAGACTAATGGTTGCAAAATTTCTATGGAAAATGGTGTCCTAAAGGTAACTAAGGGAGCCATGGTGATGATGAAGGGACTGAAGCAAGGCAATCTCTACATTCTACAAGGAACTACAGTTACAGGCGTAGCTGCAGTTGGTACAGCAGATGACACAAAGTTATGGCACATGAGGTTGGGCCATATGAGTGAGAAAGGGATGACCATTTTGGGTAAGAAAGGTCATCTTTTGCGTTTTTGAGAAACAAAAGAGGGTGAGTTTCTCAAAAGCAAAACACCGTACTTAGGGGATCCTCGACTACATTCATTCTGATCTGTGGGATCCTTCAAGGGTTCCTTCTTGTGGAGGTAAGCGTTATATGTTAACTTTTGTTGATGATTTCTCACGCAAGGTTTGGGTTTACTTCTTAAGACACAAAAACGAGACATTTTCTATATTTAAGAAGTTTAAAGCTCTGGTTGAAAACCAGACTGGGAAAAAAATCAAGAAACTTAGGACTGACAATGGTCTTGAGTTCGTTGAAACAGAATTTGAGGAGTTCTGCTCGGTGAATGGCATAGCTAGGCATAAAACGTTGGTTGGAAAACCACAACAAAATAGAGTTGCAGAACGAATCAACAGGACGTTGTTGGAGAAAGCACGTTGTATGCTTTCCAATGCAGGGCTTTGGGATCACAAAGCCTTGTGGACGGAGGCTGTTTCTATGCTACTTGGTGAATCGTTCACCACATACTTCCATTGACTTCCAGATTCCAGAAGAGGTATGATCAGGTAATCCAGTTGAATATTCTAATCTGCGGGTGTTTGGATGTCCTGTGTATGCCCATGTGAACAATGAAAAATTAGCCCCCAGGGCAATCAAATGTATTTTTCTGGGATATGCATCTGAGTCTAAGGGATACCGCATGTGGTGTCCTGAGTCTAAGAAAGTAATTCAGAGCAGGAATGTTACTTTCAATGAGACTGTCATGTTACCTTCTGAGGAGGATTCTGTTGTTCCTTCAACTGGTGCAGGTAATCAGGAAAATATCAGTGTGGAGGTAGAGATGGAGACCGTTACAGCTCAAGGTGGAGCTGCTAATTAGCCCAATAGGGAGGCCCAGGTTGCTGAACCTGGAACCATCGGTCCCAATCAACCTCAGGAAGAGGTTGCCCATTCTATAGCTCGTGATCGTCCTCGAAGGGAGATCAGGAGACCTACCTGTTACAACGATAATGAGGGGCTGATAGCATACGCACTTTCAGTTGCAGAGGAAGTGCCTGAAGGTGTTGAACCTTCAAACTATACTGCAACAATCACTTGCCCAAGTTCACCTAACTGGATCCTAGTTATGCAAGAGGAGATGGAGAGTCTGCAAAAGAACCGAACCTAGGAACTATGTGAACTGCCTAAAGGCCGAAGAGCCTTAACTGCCAAGTGGATCTACAAGAAGAAAGAAGGAATTCCTGGAGTTGAAGATGCAAGATGGAAGGCACAGTTAGTTGTTCGTGACTGTAACCAAAGGGAAGGTATTGATTACAATGAGGTTTTCTCCCCTGTTGTTAGACATACTTCTATTCGAGTGCTTCTTGCCTTTGTTACGTTGTTTGACTTAGATTTGGAGCAGCTTGATGTGAAAACAGCATTCCTGCATGGAGAGCTGGAAGATGAAATTTACATGAGGCAACCTGAAGGGTTTGTTGTTCCTGGGAAGGAACAATTGATGTGTAAGTTGAAAAAGTCCTTGTATGGACTCAAGCAAGCTCCTAGGCAGTGGTATAAACGTTTTGACACGTTTATGATCGATAAAGGGTATACACGCAGTAGATATGACAATTGTGTGTATTTTAGACAGTATTCTGATGGTACATTTATTTACCTACTATTGTATGCCGATGATATGTTAATCGCTTCTAAGGATAAGACCTTAATTGGCATGTTGAAATCTCAATTCAGCAAGGAGTTTGAGATGAAAGAGCTGGGTGCAGCAAAGAAAATACTGGGCATGGAGATCCACAGGGATCGGAAAGCAGGTAAACTGTACTTATCTCAAGAAAGGTACCTTGAGAAAGTACTATGTAAATTCAACATGGACAACTGCAAGGCAGTTTCTACTCCACTTGCTGCACACTTCAGATTGTCTGCGGAATGCTACCCGCAAACAGAGGAAGACATCAGATGAATGTCCAATGTACCTTATTCTAGTACTGTTGGTAGTTTAATGTATGCTATGGTTTGCACTAGACCTGACTTATCACATGCTGTAAGTGTAGTAAGCAGATATATGCACAATCCTGGGAAGGATCATTGGGAAGCTGTGAAATGGATCCTTCGATATGTGAAGGGTACTATAGGGAAGGAGTTGGCGTTTGATAGAAACAAAGCTGTTACATCCGATGTCGCAGGCTTTGTTGATTCTGATTATGCTGGTGATTTGGATAGGAGGAGGTCCATATCTGGGTATATCTTCATCATGTGTGCAAGTGCTATCTCCTGGAAAGCATCGTTGCAATCTATTGCAGCCTTATCTACTACAGAAGCTGAATACATTGCTGCTACTGAAGGGGTGAAGGAGGCTACCTGGTTGAGGGGCCTTGTGATCGAGCTCGGAGTCCCACAAGTTACTACTGTGGTATTTTCTGATAGTCAGAGTACCATCCACCTGACTAAGAACGATGCCTACCACTCGAAAACCAAGCATATTAGTGTGAAATACCACTACATCAGAGACACAGTTGCTGCAGGAGAAGTAACAGTGAAGAAGGTTCACATGACAGAAAATCCTCCAGACATGTTAACCAAGCCTCTACCATTGGCTAAGTTCGAGCATTGCTTGGACTTAGTAGGCATCCACAGCCACTAAGCGTCCTTCGGGGCACTGCCCTTCTTGAGGGGTATCACCTTTTGGGGTGCGATGACGGCGATTAAGAGTCGGTGATCGGAGATTTTTGGTCCAAGGTGGAGATTGTTGGGTTGCGTGGCCCAAAATCCGAGTACCGGCACGGTGAAACCATCCAGCGCGAGCATGAGCGTGCCAACGCGAAGGAGAAACGACGAAACGGGGCAGAAAATCGACACGGGGTTGCCGTGCCACGTGGCACGGTCGTGCCATGTGGCACTGGGTGGCCGTGCCTCGTGGCACGGTCGTGCCACGTGTCGTTTTGCCGCCTCTTCTGTTTGGCAGTTAGGGCTTTGTCCGGGGGAGTTTTCTCCCTGGCGGCTAGAGTTTCATCATAAGGGAAAAAACCCTATTTTTCAGGCCCTATATAAGGAGGGTCAAGCCTAGGATCTAAAATCACTCCAGTATTCATAAACACATTGAGAGGTAGAAGTATTTTGAGAGAGATTACAAGAGAGAGGTTGTAATTCTACTCTTATATCAAATCACTGTGGTGAATGTGATCGTGTTGTATTCTTCCTACTCATAGTGGATTGTTTTGGTGCTGTCGCCGTCCGTGATTTTTCCCGCATTGGGTTTTCCACGTTAAATCTCTTACCTTCTTATTTCTGTTTCTGTTATTCTACTTGAATTTCTGAATCTCTAACTCATCCTATCGCTTCCGCTATTGTTGTTGCTCTAATATTTTTCCTAACAACCTAACAGGCATTTTGCTCCATTTGGGTCAATAGAACCCCCATTCTGCTCAGTGCACAATGGCCAGGATGTTTATGTGCTCCACATCATGTCAAATTTCATGTACGGCCTTAATCAATCAAGCATATGTAAGCCAAATTGGGGTTTCATACCAAAACAGTTGATATAGAGTAGCCTATTGGGCCTATATGATAGTTTCTCTTTTTCCTGTGTGGACAACTCACATTCGGGTCCTCCCAAAACAAAAACCAAGTAGTTAATAGAAAGCATAGCAGCAGCATCACTCAACTTCACGAGCATTTATCACTTGTTCAATATTGTAACCGCGCAAAAATTCAAAAATACTGCCGAAAAACATATGAAATTAGAATACCTCTTCCCCAAGAAGCTCCAACCAGCAACGATAACAGAATCAACGCCCCGAACCACATACATCGATACATAATCTGTGACAAAAATCAAACAACTAATTAACAAGTACCAGCTAGATGAGTATAATTACTCACAAAATCCCCATAGTTTCTCTCCCATCAAGTGAAATCCAAATAAATAGACAGAAATTAGAGGCAAATGAGCTCACGTTGACCAGTGGGTACCTCAAAAAATTAAGAACTCCGATCAAGATTTTGGATTTGCGGTGATTGTGGAGGAACAAAATTCTGCAGAGTTGAAACAATTGGATTGCCTGAAATGCTCAATTATTGGCCTGGTTTCCCCGTCTGTGTCTTTATTATTGCGGGAAACTTGCAAGTAAGATCAGACTCCGGTATCATTTTGTTGGAATGCCAAAATTAACCCTGTTGTCGTCTCGCTGCGTTTGCTCAAAGGTTGCCGCTTCAGGTGCAACAAGAGAATTTTATTATAGAAACTTTTTTTCGTAAAGTCGTCGTCGGGTTTCCGTTGCGATTAAAGTTGAAGTTTAAACTGCTGAGTGCTTACGGTCTGTCATTACCTCAACATTGCGGGCAAATCTTGATATGCTCCTAAGAGTGTATGTTCTTGCTTGTTATTTATATATTTTTCTAATTGTATTTATCATATAGATTATTTTAATATATTTTATTGATATGATATTTGAGAATATATTTTTGTAGAATCATGATTAGGGTCATTGCGTGGATGATTAGCATCATAATTGTCCACATAAGAGTTTTGACATACTCTTTTTTCCTCTATCATTAATTTGAGGTGACAACCCTCAAAGCAGATATCGAAATTATCCACGTCAGAGTTCTGACTTATTCTTTTTTAAATCACTAATTTGAGGTGACAACTCTCAAAGTAGAGAAAGTCCTACAAGTTACAAGTAGAATTCTATCTATGATAATCCTTTGAATTTGTCTAAATAAAAGTTTATATGATGGTACTAAAAGGATTCTGTCATTAACCATTCTAATTAGCAAATCTAGAGTAATGGATTTTCTTGACGCTAAATATTAGCACTTGGGATGTTTGAGCTTGCTAACAACATCCTTTGGGTCGAATATTCTTTGAGTTGAGCAGGTCAGGAGACTATACTATAAAGTTAGGATACTTTTGGCTCATCTCACGAAATGATTATGTTGGAGATGTCAAGTATGCCTAGATGTAGAAAATTTTATGGGCAATAAGGATCCATCCAGATGAAAAACTAGATTTTGCAAGGATGTTAACAACACATTGCCATTAGGACTTACTAAAAGAGTAACAAATCTTGACCAAGGCTCCATTTTTCTCATTTTACAGCACCGACAAGGAATCGATTGAGCACTTGTTCAGGATTGTTACTTCTCCAAATTGTTATGTTGATCACTTGTTTAGGCATCAAGGTAGATGTGAATTCTCAGGCATGTATTCATTGGTTATGTGATTGGATTCTATTCGTGAATAGTAGGGATCACACTAATAGCCAAAGTTCATGTTTAGCACTGTATTCAGACTTTCTGGATGTGCAAAAATAAAGTTTGCTTCCAATTCCTATGGGTCACATTGCCTTTGATGATAGCAGAGTGAAATATATTATGCACGTTACTTATGTGTGTCGATAGTCAACTAAACTACATGCTAGTAGGTGGGAGCTTGGACAACACTTTGTAATATGGGGACATTTCGAGTATATATCTTGATTTATGTCTTGCAGTGAAGTATCTTGGTAATAAGGGCCACGTCAGGTCGACGTTGGCATTGCAACATTCTAGGATAATGAAAGGACTGTTAGCTATAGAGATCTTCTTCTTTGCAAATATGCTTCTCTTGCCTTGGATAAAACCCTTAAACTAGCTGTGCAAAAGGGCTAGATAGACGTTTTCGACAACAATCTATTCAAAACTTCAACCATTAAAACAAAGAGGAAAGGGGATAGGATCCCCTTGTCTAAGGCCTCTACTCATCTTAACTGGTTTAAAAGGTGTGCCATTGAATAGGATGGATATACTATTGAATAGGATGGATATACTGGATGTTTAGAGGCATGCATTTACCCAATGTCCCCATTTCTCATCGAATCTCATTTCTGTCAAAACTGTGTCCATGCTAGCTAAGTCAATAGTGTTATAGGCCTTTTGAAAAACTAATTTAAGTAGCACTTCAAACTTCTTTCTCTTTTTGATCTAGTTCACTATCTAATTTGTTGTTAGAGCTCCATCCAAAATTTGCCTACTACTGACAAATGCAAACTACCCCTCACCCACTAATGGTGGCAACACCTCCATTAATCTCTTACTTAAAATCTTTGCAATCACCTTGCAAATACTACCAACTATGATTATAGGTCTATAGTAACTCACCTCTATTACATCCTTTCTCTTTGGTATCAGGGTTACCCAAGTAGTATTAATTCTAGGTCCTAGTAGCCCTGTTTTAAATAATTAAATGATATATCTACTAAACTTTTCTCCAATGATTGGACAAACATGTTTGACACGCTTTAAATTGAAACCATCATATCCTGGTGTCTTATATGGGTCACAGCTAAAGTTTGCTGCTTCACTACATGGCTAGTAATTCTTCCAATAAACTGCATTCTTCAGGGGATAGTTTGCTGAGGCCCAAAGATGAAATATCAAAAGCCGTCGGGTCTTGCCTTCTATATAGCTTCTTAAATGTCTCAGGATTGCTTGTTTGACCTCTCCAGGATCTATAATCTCTACCTCATTCTCAAGGATTTTAACAATTAACTTTTTTCTCCTACTCATAATGGCTAGCAAATGAAAATACTTGGTGTTTCTATCTCCTTCTTTGAGGATTTTGCATCTTGATAGCTGTTTCCAATACCTTTCTGTCCTAGTTATCGAAAGCCAAAGCACTGATTATAGTGCATCCCTTTTGTGCCATTCAAGCTCCTGTTAATATGTATCATGTGCTTTCTGATCAAGTTCATTGAGCTCTTTCTGGAAAGCTAGAATTTTCTGATTGATATGCCCAAAGACTTCCTGATTCCACTTTTTTGGGGGAGCTTTTAGTTCCTTGAATTTCCTTTTAAGTGATAGACCTGCCAGTTGAAGTCATTCCTTCTTGAAAACATCAATAAAACTTGGCTCTTCTAACAACAATCCAATGTCCTAACGGGTGTAGGACCCCATGATATATGTGATGTTAACAGCACAATGGGATGGTGATCTGATAGCATCCTTCCTTTATAGAAAGCATGATAATTTGGGAATGACTCCAAGAATTGGCTATCCACCAACCCTATCAATCTTGCTAGTAGCGTTCCATCTTATCCAAGTGCATTTAAGGTTGAGGTCCAAGTCAATGAGTTGTAGTTCTTAAAATAGCTCCCCCAGCTCTGTCATGCTTGGTGTAGTGTAGATTGCTCCTTTTCTTTTAGAAGGATATAGAACCTCATTGAAATCTCTTATTTAGAGTATCCTTGAGTGATATGAGTTGACTCCACACATTCATTCTCTCATATCGATCATTAGTTGCATACACGACACAAATGGCACATTGGAACTAATTGTCTTATAAAACTCCAGTAGCACAAATCCATTGATCCATTTTTTAATGGTCATTCAAGAGGAAGGATTCTTTAAGCCATGAGAGTATAATACTACTAGAGCCTCCTTCTCTGCGGGTATATGGAGCCACTCGACATTCTGATGACCCCCAATAGCTGCACAAATCCCTTGGTAAGATTGTGCTGTGTTTGCTTTCCCCCAAGCCGATGATGTCAATTAATTCATCCTTGATCAAGGTTCTGATCATCCTGCTTTTTTGTTGTCGGAACCCACTCCTCTGACATTCCAGACTGCCATTTTCATTGGAACTGTCTAGGCTGTTGTGATTATCCCCTGATGTTAGTCTTTTCTGATTTGTATGTTCTCTTATTCTTAATGGTCTTCAAGCTTTTTGTAATTCTAGCTACTGCTGCTTTTACATTATGGACCACTAAAAGTCCCAAAAGCTTGCCAATTTACAGGGACTCTTTAGCACGTTGTTGAATGGCTCCTGAAGTTTGATTGGATGTTTCAGCTATTTTCTTTTTGCTGGCTGACTTGGCTTTGCTACATGTAGGCCATAAGAAAATCAAGATCACACACCTACAATTTGCAGATGATACATTAATTTTTTATGAGGCAAATGAAGCATACCTAAAGAACATCAAGAGGGTACTCCTAAGTTTTCAGTCCTTCTCAAGACTAACAATTAACTACACTACGTCAGGTCTTATTATATTGGGAAAGAACAAAATGTGGGCTCAGAATGTAGCAGAGGACTTAGTGTGCTTTGGTTCAACCACCAATTACATACCTGGGAGTTCCTCCTAGAGAAAACATGACACAATTCTCTTCTTGGCAGTGTGTGGTTGATAAGGTACAATAAAGACTAAGTTCTTGGAGGAGTTCCTATTTGTCTAGAGTAGGTAGACTTGTGCTTATCAAGTCTGTGTTGAATAGTCTACCTAAGTAGTGTTTGTCTATTTTCAGAATTCCTAAAAGGTGACCCAGCAAATCAATAAAATTCAGAGGAGATTTCTATTGAGTCGTAAAAAAGAAGGCAAATTTTGTGCATTGTCAAATGGGAGCTGGCTAGTCCAAAAGCCAAAGAACAAATGCAGACTAGGGGTTACTGATCTGCTTCTAAAAAATGTGGCATTTTTATTCAAATGGTGGTGGAGATATGCTTGTGAAGAGGGTGCGTTATGGAGGAAAGTGATAAATTCAATCTATAATGAGGACCTTGTAGCCTCACTAGCTTATAAATTAACTAGCCTACTTGGTCCCTGGAAAGAAATAAAGTGGCTAGCAATTGAAGAAAAGCCAGTGCCGTAAGCTTCTTTCATAATATCAAACTGCAGTTGGGAGAAGGATCCAAAGTCTGATTCAGGGAGGATCCATGGGCTATGAACAAACCACTTAAAACCATGTATCCAAATTTATTCAATATATCATCTCAGTAAAGAGAACTAGTTTGCAACATGGGATGGTTTGAAGGAAGAACTTTTAGGTGGACACTATCATGGAAGAGACAACTGTCAACGGAACAGAATCAGGAACTATCACTTCTCCAAAATGTGCTAGTACAAAATTATCCATCGAGAAATCAAGATGACAAATTAATGTGCCGTAATCGTGAAGAATTTTATGTGAAAAGTTTATTGCTCAAGACTAGTGCACTATTAGATATATGGACGTTGATAGCTTGGTGTGCAATGTCTAGCAAAACATAGTGCCCCAAAAGTTGAATTTATGCTTTGGTTGGCTCTTCTAGGTAAGTTGAACACCAAAGCTTACTAACCAAAAAAGTTCTCTTGGCCCCGAAAGCTAATAGTTATACTCTCTCCAATTCACATACAAAGGATTTGGACCACCTGTTGGTCACTTGCCTCATATCTTGGAGCATCGGGACTGGTATTGCTACTGATTATGGAAAAAATATTACAATTTTAAACACCTACAAGTAGTTTTATGAGGCTTTGATATCCAAGAGACTTCCCAACAAAATGAGGAAGAAGTTGTGGATACTTAATTTCTTTATGGTAGCTTGGAGCATTTGAATGCAGAGAAATGGAGTAATTTTTCAAGAGCAAATGTGGAATTCAAATGCAGTGTGTCATACAATTAAGTGGCGAGTTATTCTTTGCACTTGAGCCTGGAGATTTTGGCTTTGAATTTCAATTCTACTCCTATCATATTTCAATAACTTGCTTGGCTGGCTAATGCAAGAAGAATATGATAATCTACCTAATCTACAGCTTGGATGAAATTTGCAATCAATGTGAAATTCATGATGTAGAGATGGATCATTTTTTTGTGCTTGTGCTTTTTATGTCATTTTCTAATCATGGTCTATAACGTAGAAGACCAAAGAGATGTGGCTGGGGATTGCACAGCAAGGTTCAACGACCTTTTTTTTTAATGAAAATATGGACGTTTCTTTATAGGTGGATGGGTGATGTATGGCTTGTAAGATGTTCATCTTTAAATGTGAGGAGTACAAGTGGAGGAACTAGGAGGTAGGTGATAACAGGTGGTGGGTGCTTTCTTTGATGGCCTTTTTATGCAAGGGGTATAAGTGCACTGCTTTTGTTTATTTTTGTTTGTTAGCCTTGATGTCGCATGCTTTTGGCAGTTGTAGCTGCATGATTAATTGGTAAAAAAAAGGATCAAACAAAGTTGGAGGTCTAAATTGACTATTTGATGATTCTTATTCAAAGCTTACATGACACAAGTTGTTCTCTTGTTGAAATATCAGTTTTAATAGATGGTTGTATATGTCTTAGATCATCTTTTATAATTTGAATGATCAGGAAAGCAGGCAGAAGCAATGTGAGTGAAGTCCGTCATTCGGCTATACAAGTAGAAAGTAGAATATTATAACTAGCATTTATTATTATATATTGTATGGCCTACCAGAAGAAAAAAAATATACAAAATGGTAAATCAACTTTAGGTATAACTATTAAAAACCCACATTTTTTTGAAAAATAATTTGTGGCTATCATAACTTTTTTTAAAAATAATTTTGTAGGTCCTCTTTTCAATTTGGTTGAGATTATTGTCTTTTTACATAAAGAAAGTCACATAAATAGCTTTGAAAAAGTTTGATATGCAAAAAATATTGATATAATATTTAATAAAAATTCACATAGAAAATTACATTATAAATATAAATATATATATATAAAATATTTTATATTTTTATATAAAATATTAAGTTTTCAAAAATATTGTAACTGCTATAAATCATTTAGAAACATTTATAAAAAAGTATGAAAGATTTTAGAGCATCGTAATTTGTTCTAAAATAATTTAGTAAAATTTATATAATGCTTTAAAAGAATTGGTATATTAGAAAAACTAACTAATATTATAATTTAAAAATTTATTCAACATAGCTTAATTTATATTCTATGTAGATTCTTTATTATTTATTATTACTTTTTTTTTAGTTTATAAGATTTGGTAATACTTCATATTTTCTTAAGGTTTTTGCACTTGATTTTATTTGTATAAAAAGACAATGATGTCATTTCAATTAAAAAAGCAACTTATAAAATTATTTTCAAAAAGTAGGGGTCATTTAAATAATTATGTCAAAAGTTGAGATACCACTTTATAATTTTTTGTCCTTCGAGTAAGCCATCTTAATTTATAGAGAAGGCAAAAGAAATATTGGAATGAATAAGGTAAAGTCTACTTCAAAACTTATGCTACATCTTCAATGTTACCATCTATATTGATTTCCACCTAGTTGAGTATGATAAACTAAATGGTATAAATAATTGAAGTCCAAAGTCATATTTGGATTACATAATTAATAACTTAAGCTGTTTCCAATTGGACAAAATGAAAAAATGATATTGCAATTTAAAACATTGTCATATACCGGAAAAATAAAATTAACTAAACGTAGAGTAAAAGTGCATCACAATTGGTAAGAGTACACAACATACCATATCGACAATCTTAATCCCTAACACCTTTGTTTGAGATCTACTTCTACTCCTATGCCTCTTGCCAACTCAAATCATATAAGAAAAATTGTCCAACTTATGCTTTAGAGTTAGCAGCAGTGATCTTCGCTCTCAAAATTTGGGGACATTAGTTATGTAGGGCCAGGTGTGACCCTTAAATATATTTTCACTCAGAAAGAGCTTAACATGAGACATGAAAGGTAGTTAAAACTTTTGAAGAACTATGATATGGGAATCAAGTATCAAATCTTGGAAAAGAAAACGTAGTCACAAATGCATTAAGCTAGAAATCTACAGGGTCCATAGCTTACTTGCTTATTAAGGAGAAGAGGCTTCAAAGGGAGGTGGAAGAGCTTCAAATTGAGATCGTCTACCTTATAATGAACAATATATGGCAACAATGCAAATGACTTCTCTTTTAATTAACAAGGTCACACACTTCTAGCCTACGGACTCTAAGTTGGCAAAAATTAGAAAGGAGTGGAACATGACTGAATAAAAGAATTTTTAGTTCAAGTAAGTGTATTGTGGCAAGAATAGATGTGTGTTCCAAATATAGAAGAAATTGAAAAGATGCAACGCCCCACCTCAAGGGGATAGGCACGCCACCGCCATGAATGTTCAACTTGAAACACTCACAATGCTCTTTAAACTCCTTAATCTTAATTACTTGTAAGAAGGCAAGTGTGGAGGAAGCTCATAACGAAATTAACTAAATTGGAACAAGGTAATTCTAAAACATGCATTATTATACATACTTAAACCATATCCATAATAGCCTTACAAATGTATAAACAAAAATGCATCCATAATTATATTACTGAACATAATCCGCTACATAAACTCATGGCAAGGTCTACAGACCCAGTTTGAGTCTCCAAGTAGGTACTTAACAATAGCCTTCTTAATGCTTGTAGTCCCCTTAATTTGCTTTCAAAAACCTAAAAAATATTGAGGCCCTATCACAGTCTAATGAATAGCATTTACATTCCCTATTATTAAACTTTGCACGTTATCTAGTTTACTCATAACCACATGAACATATAGCATCAAGAATCAAAACATTAGCACATACCATATGAAAGTCGACATAAGAATATGCTCATACTTCAGAAATAGAATCATATCTATCATACTCTTGAAACCTCACAACACACACGTGCACGCACACGCACACACACACACACACACACACACACACACACACATGTGTGTGTGTGTGTTTATGTATATGTCATGAGACGGGCTATTAGACTAATTTAGCCATGCATGTCTCATATCAACTACGATTCAAGGACCCTGGTTTCCACTTGGGTCCCTAAACAAACTTCGATGCTATTCCATTCACTGAACTAACCACGATTGTCCTGTACCAGCCATTTTTTTAGGCTCTCCTCACTGGAGTCCAAAAGAAAGAAAAGTCTGCTAAGTCCAACTAATTGCCCGACCATAGTAAAAATTGTAACATACGAAAGTATATTCCTAAGATTTCACATGCTCGCTAAACACATATAACGTATTCCTTCAAACATACTTATTAATTAATCATATATTTAAAATCAATCACAATCTCATAAACATTCTGTATGAAGCTCCAAAATCAAAATTTAAAATCTAAAATCCAAAACCTGGCCAAAATTCAATTTCATAACATAGCATATACTCTTAGGTTAATCAAAGTATTATGGTTTGGGAAAATCAACTCATGGCCCATACAAAGAACCATCACAATATAAGGGTGACAAACACATCCTGGTGGACCAACCATAGCTCATTCGTATGACACCAAACACTAGTGGATCAACTATAACTCATTCATATAGTACCAACTAGATACCCTCACTTTAGAGAATGTGAACTGCCTAAAAAAATAAATCACGGAGTCACATTCATATCCTAGTAAGTTTGCGTCGAAACTCTTCTCACTAGGGACTCGCTCACATAACACATAAGGCTGACATTTATATCCCAGGAGATTAGTTAGAACCTCTCCCACTAGGCGACCTAAACATAATGACAATCACTACTATGGTCATAACTCTACAACGTAAGGTAACAGCTTTAGCCAAGACATAAATCTCTTTCTCAATAAAAGTAACTTAATGAGATCATATAGCTCATATAATCATATTTTCATGTTTCAAAAACTTATATCAACAATTTACACAAAAATTTCATCAAATCAGGCCATAATTCCATCCAAAATAATTTTCACAACTTTCTAATACACCATAAAATACTTACTATTCTTAATGCTTAAAATTATCCCACACATGACCAATCTACAGTTTATGCATATGAACAACCCATAGTTACACCAAACAAGACGTTTTCACTAAAAAATGCATAAAATGAAGAATACATATCCAAAATTCATGAAACTTTGTAGAAAAAATACCAAATATTATGAATATCTACCATATAATTTTCAGAATTTTCCGCTAAGCCAATCATCAAGAAAATTTGAAACAATGCCTGGAATTATGGATTAAAATAAGGTAGTCTCAATTAGAAATTCATAACTCATAGACTACACATTCAAAATTCACAAAACTTTACATGAAATTGCCAAATATTATGTGAAAATTGTAGTAAAAGTTTTCACATTTTTGGCCAAGCCAATTATTCCCAAAAATTAAAACAGTGGCCTAAATCACACATTTAAACAAGGCAGGTTCAATCAAACATTCATAAATCATAAACTATACATCTAAAATTCACGAAACTTTACTAAAAATTGCCAAACAATAGGAGAGCCTACAATATTAGTTCTAGCATTTTTCATGCAACCAACAATTCACAGTAATTCAAGTAGTATCCGAATTCAGTAAAAATCCAAAAATTAAGCTATTTTCCCCCATTTTTGTCCTTCTAACCTAAATAATCAAGTCAACATCCATGATCTATTTCATACATGAAAAAAATTCACTGTACAGCCATCAAATTCACGCATCCAAATAATCTAAACATCACAACCAAATATGAAACTTAGGGGTGGGTTTCTAGGAAGTGAAATTAGGGTTCTAATCTACTAAAGCCTAAAACATCAAATTCATAGCTTGAACCTTCAACTAAATCCTCAATTCAAGCATAAATTATTCAAATCCTACCATCAGCCGAGATATGGGGGAATTTGATGTAGTAGTCTTATCCTTGAATTGCAAAATTATAGAGAGACTAGTTTCGATTGATCCTTAATTTAAAAACTGTAAACTACTTATTACTCCATAGAAACGGAGCAGAGGAATTTTATTGAGGTATTTTGCTCTAATCCGTATAATTCAAGCTGAAAAATAGTCCAAACTTGTCTTTTTAGCGATACAATTTTGGACAAAAATTATTTAATTTAGGTTGAAGAGAAAGTAAGAAATTACTTACCTTTAGATCTTTGCCAAATTCAATTCCTCTTCCCCTCACTCTCTCTCCCTCTTTTGCTATGCTTGATATGGGGGAAAGAAAACCCAAGTCCGACCCCCCTTTTCAAATAATATCAACCCCCCTTCATTTCTTTTTCTTTTTTTATAGTTAAGTCAATTTTCTTTGTTTTTGGGTCAAACTATACTAGTCACAATAGACCTTTCTAATTATAGGAAAACATAATACGAACCCCAAATTAAGCGTACAAAAGTTCAAATTTAATAGCATTTCTTATGCACACAAGCGACCCATCGATATTTAAATCAAAATATTTTTTTTAAAAAACACTCAGAGTGTTATAAAAGGAACCACTAAAGGAAGCATACAACTCGAGATTTACCAGCCATTGCAGTAGTATGAAAATGAATCATTGGGAATGATAAGAGATGTTGCCAATAGCCATCTATGTCTCCTAGTGTCTCACCTATCAAGAGGTAAACATTGAGCAATAAAAATCAAGAAGTTTACTCAATCACTTGCAGATACCAGTATGCATGGTAGCAGATAAGCATGGTGTATCGTTGACCTACCTAAAACCACCAAAAAAATATGGCAAGTTAGATTCTAGATTATAAGTTCATATAGATAGTTGTTGATCGATTAATCGAATTAGCGCATTTTCTAGTAGTTAAGACAACACTCGCCTCAGAACAACTAGTTTATTTGCACAAAGGAGATTGTAAGGTTCCATTAGGTACCATTAAGTTTAGTATCGAATCGAGATACCACATTTACAACCAAGTTCTAGCATAGGTTCCAAAAGGTAATGGGCGGTAAATTACATTGCGCTCTTTCATAAACTAGAAAGAATTAGTCTTGTGGCACATCCAATAAAACTATCACCGTCATTGGAGGGCATACATGAGGTTTTCTATGTCTCCAATCTTCAAAAATATATTCATAGCCCAATCATATGACCAAGTATGAAACACTAAGGTTGAGCAAAATTTCACATTTAGAGGGGAGCCAATGCACATTTTAGAGAGAAAGGAGCAGCTTTTGAGGACCAAACCATATCACATGTCAAGGTGCTATGGAAACATCATATACTACCAGATGCAACATGGGAACTAGGGCAAGAGATGTGTGAATAGTATCCTAGTCTTCTTACGTCATGTACTTACACTTTAAGGACAAAATTTCTAGAGTTTTTAGGTAGATGAAACATAGTACATGTTAGGAAAAATTATGTATTCTATAAGTGCATGACTATCGTTAAGTATTTAGGTCACTCAAAGGCTAATTAGACTAATAAAAGCAATAGATAACTAAAATAAGATTACGTAAACTAATCTAACACTAATCCCACTGTAAGTATGATTAATTCCCACAACTTAAAATCTTAAGCGCCATTAACCAAACAAGATTAACACTAGAAAAAACTAAACTAAACATGATTCGAATTATGAAATAACTAATAGTGAAACACAATTGACTAAGAAAGCATCAAATTTAAACTAAATATAGAAGGGGGTAGAGAGAGAAAATTACCTAGAAAGTTTAATCACAAGTTGGAGCATGGGGAGGTTGATTTTGATGTGAATTGAGTCTTGTTCTTCACTTATTTCAACTTATATAACCTAAACTACTCCTAAACTAACTGATACTTAATCAAAAACTGAATCTTTAGAAATGGATTTTGAAACCC
Organism: Carnegiea gigantea; assembly: GCA_029747015.1. Classification (NCBI taxonomy): domain Eukaryota; kingdom Viridiplantae; phylum Streptophyta; class Magnoliopsida; order Caryophyllales; family Cactaceae; genus Carnegiea; species Carnegiea gigantea. The sequence continues at coordinate 190,150 of JAKOGI010000713.1, forward strand.
TAACTTGTAACTAGAATAAGAGGGTTGAGAATGCAATTAAATGCAAGAACTTGAGAGATCGAGAGTAGAAAATGACAAGGCACTTGACTAGAAAGAAAAATCTTAAACATGAGGTAAGACTATCATCAATATCCTCAAGCATCAAAAACATCAAATAAAAGTCAAGCATGAACCTAGGAGATAGAAACTTGAGGAACTAAACTAGATTTACAAGAACTTAGAGAAAGAAAAATCAACAAATAATAAAATAGAGACCTGGATTAAGTTGAAGAAACTAATTAAGTGGCTAAATGAGAGAAAATAATCCTAAACTACTGCTAAACTTATCTAAAAATCTAATTAATTACAAAGTGGGGGAAGGGGAGTATTTATAGGCTCGATTCTGTAAGTTTGGCACATTCATGCCCTGTGGCATCGGCAGACGTTGCTAATTTTCTAGGAGATAACAGTAGTAGGGGCGGCATAGGCATGGCACTTGGCATGGGTCAACCCATGCCAACTCTCTGTCTGCTTTTTTCTTACTTATTTCCAAGTAGTTTGTGTGAAAGGTTAACCCAGCCATGCTTAAATGTTATCTTGAGTTGTCCTTTTATGCTATTCTGTGTTTCTTGTGCCCAACTTTCTTCAAGTTTTGCACTCATTATCCATCATTTGAGCAATTCTCTTCATTATCCATAAAACCTAGAAAACACTAATAAACACCCTAATTTAACAATTAATTATAAGCTAACATCTAGGTAGAATGACATATAAATATTCATATGTATTGAGCTTGAGTGGTACACTGTGTTGTGATAATTGAGTTGAATAAAACTAGGAGCTCATAAAAATGCAAAATTATATTAGAATGAACTATGTGTATTTGCAGGTTGGATGGTATTTAAGTTGTGCAAATATACACGTTGATATCTATATGCTTATGTAAGTGATTAAAATGGAAGTGTCAAGCCCAAAATTATATGTCTAACCAAAGCCTAAGCTACAAAGTAAAAATGAAAGGAACTAAAAAGGTTGGGTTCCACGTGAATCATGGGCAAGTGCAAAAAAGGGAAAAGATTAGATTAAAAAATAAAATGAAGTTTGTTCTTCTGCTTCCTTTGTTAACTAGCATAAAGGAAACAGAGAAGTAAACCAAAATAAAACAAAAAGAAAAGAGAGAGATAGCAGCAAGATGGTGAGAAAGAGGGTGCAAAGAGCTCATAAAAATGGGGGTTAAGCCTTAGCAAAAATCCAACTATTCTTTCTGCATGTGAAATTGAGTTAGAGAAACAACTGAAAACACTTAATTCACCCTCGTTTCGCTAAGCTTAGTGGAAACCTTAACCGTCCACTTTGCAAATCAGCAGTGGATTACTAGTGGATCGTTGTGATTTATTGAGGAAGCTATGTTCATGCTAATATAACAGGTGTTGGGAAGGATTAATGCAAGTACAAAGAAGGGAGCTTTTAGTTTCATATTTAGGAGGGTTAGATTAATTAAACAACTACATTTTTGAAGCTCTTTTGAAGTTGGTGCCTTTGTACTCCCTATAGAATTTAAAGAATTTCATTAAACCCTTAATTTATGATCTTAATTGTTGTATGCGAATAGGACTAATGGGTAAACTCAAGTTGTAGTTATGAAAATTGTTATGAAATTGTTGTTAGGGAATTAGAAGTTTTATCATGGAGAATACGTAGCTTAAGGTTCACCAAACCAGATAAAAAGAGCTGAACTATTTCACTATTCAAGTATTAGTTTTATGGGATTGGATTATGCAATTAGCAATAACAAAATGGGTAAATAACATGCATGGGATTTTTTGAAGGGTTGTAGTTATTGTATTTTGGACATTTTAAGCATAACCAAATTTGGTACAGAGGTTGTTATGCTGCTAGTTTTAAGTAAATTGTTCTACAACATATCAATCAAGTAAAATGATAATAAGAAACCTTCCTGGGCTACTTTGGGCACAAAAAAAAAAAAAATGAAAGACAACAATTGCTTTGACCTGGAATTGGGTAGTTGTGGAGATTGGAAGAGATTATGCTATCTTAATAAATTATGACTATTTATGAGAAGGGATTTGTTGCAGTGAATCTACAAAAGTGAGGTACTTCTAGACTCTTTTCTACTTGGATGTTCAGATGAATATTTGATATTTGTTTCTCCAAGTTTGATCTTTAGTAATCTGAAATGGATGTTAAGTCATGGTTTGATTTGTAAAGAAAATTATGTCATTCCCATTTTGATACCCAAATGATTTATTTAAGCACCATCTGTTATCAAGGCATTTTTCATTTAGTATTTCACTAAACGATTGCGTGTTGAAAAGGTTTAAATCATTCAAAGTGCAGATAAGCTTTATAGTTGCATTAAGGTTCAGTATTTACATTCAGGATAATCTATTCAATCATAATGTTGGTTCTAGTAATGAGAGCATGTAATCCTACAAGGGGTGAATAGAGTGATGAGAAAACCTTGATGACTGATGAAGTGATATCAACTACATCATAAACTCTAAAAGTGGTAGACAAATGTAAAACAATAAACATAAGGACTTCAATAAATAATAAATATTATTGCTTAGAGAGTGTGAGCTATTTAAGAAATAAAATGTAACACCCTGACCCAACATGTTAAGTCGTCAGCAGCCTACTAGCCATCAACCTAGCCTCCAAGCCAAAGACCTAAAGACTAGCCTTTTGCAACCCATTGCCTTCACTTAGGCTTGATACAGAGAAGCAATTGTTATAGTAGGCCTACTGTATCACTACATAGACCATGCCATATCCCCCTAGTATTCCAATGTGGGACTAGGAAGTTACAATCTCTCGTATTTATAGAACTAATGTCCTTATTAGGCTTGAATCATCTCCCATACTAGCAGTTATGATAGTAACACTGACCATTAACCCTTAGTTGTGTCCTCTCCATGATTGCAAAGTATTCCACAAGGACCTCCACTATTTGATCCATTATTCGCTTTGATACCACATGTAACGCTCTAACCTACCGTGTCAAGTATAGTTAGGAAGTATAGCTTAAAAAGATTAATGACTTCTTATTTCATCAAAGGTGTACCTTCTCTTTTAGGGAGTCCATTTAAGAACTTTACAGTTAAGCATACTTGCCATGGAGAAGTTTTAAGATAGGTGACCCCCTGGGAAGTTTTCTAGGACTATGTGAGCGAAGACGAAACATGTTGGAAATACTCGTGGTGATTTGTGGGACAGTGATAAATTCTTGAAATTGTACTTGATAATTCTTTCCCAAGAGAGCTCGGGACATTAGATAAAGAGAGACAAGGCGTGAGACTTTTTATAAAGTTCACCTAACTGATGGGCTACATCTTAGCCTAAGGTCCACCATTTGGATTTCAATCAACTTTACTATCTCCTTGAGATAGCCTCAGTAAGTGTCCTCTTACACTTTGCCTATAATCAAAGTTTTATAAGCACTCTGACAAGTCAACTAGTTTAACAAGAACCCTACTACTCCTTGTCATCCATAGAGTTTCCACCAAGCATTTTATCTAGCTTACTAAACCACTCAACAAGAGCTTACTATCTCCTTGCTTACAGTCAGAGTTTTCTCTAAGCACTATAGCAAGCTTAACACCTAGAGGTCTTTGACTTTTAGGCGGATAACATTTACCAATACACGAGTAGTCATTCTTACTCAATCTTCTTAGAACCACAAGCGTAAGAGATTCAAAGTACACAGATTGCGTACAAGGTTTACAATGTTTTTCTCTTCATGTGTTCTATTTTTTTGCTGAAGTGTTTTAATATCTTGATTCTTCTATCTATAGATACTTCTTAAGGTTGTTGTATCATATGTGAAGAAGATATTAGCCTTTGAGATATTTCTTTAATCTTGACCCTTGATTTGAAGTGTAGGAATATTCTACTCAGTGTCTTTGATAACTTCCGTAGGGACGTCTGATCCTTCCCTCTTTAGTCTCTTACTTACGTATTTCAAAAACCTTAACAAAATTGGAATAATCTCCTTGGAAACTCTCTTCAATATGTCTGTTAATATAACTATTGCTTCCTAATCATTGTTGTCCTTGTTTTGTCTACTAATCAAGTTGTTTGAGGCGATCTACTATACCTTTGTTAAATGCTTGATGGTGGCAGCTAGCCATTGTAGGGTTAATTTGAACTTCATCTTTGTTTGTTTGCTTTGGCTGTTTTACGACCTTTGGCATATTGTAAAAATGTTCCTAAAAAGATTCACAAATATTCCCATAATTAGTTCCATAAATTATGCCAAAATTAAAAAAGAAATCAAATCTATTTCAGTAAGTGCAATCTATTGAATATTCGGGGAGCTTTTACTATGATTCTAGGAATTTTTTCAACAAAATAAATGACCTAGTCCACTCATTGACTATGTTCACATTAAATGCATTGTAAACCACATAATAAATGAGTAAGCAATCAACCTCTTATTATAGTAATTAACCATGGATAGGATTTGATCATTTTGATTAGATTGTGCTTTCATATCATTGATTTATTGGACTAAATAATTTTTCATGGATCAACTTCGACTAATATGTGATCTTTAAGTTTGTCAAAATTGTGACAAAGTCAATAAATTAAGTCACTCTAATGGTACTCTCGCTTAGTTTAAGTTGTCTTTCATCAAGATATGTGTAAGTCATTGTTTTAGGGAATAAATAGGTTCTCTTTGGTCAAAATAGACAGTCTGACATAACACATGACTCTGAGGGGTGCTCAACACTTAACTTGGACAAAGCTAGTTGAAATGACTTTTGAATTTTTTTTTTTTTGAAAATATAATGCTCTTGCAATGGAAGGTTTTGAGTTTCCTTGTTGGTCGATAAACCTAGTTAATATGTTGCGTTAGATTAATCATTAATCCATTCAATTAGATTAACTTTGTTCTTATGAAGAAAAATTATGTCTTTTTGATGCCATTAGTATTTTAAAAAATTTGATGGTCCGAGACGGGCTGTTTCCCCCTCGACTTTGGGGTTGCATGCTAGGTTGATCTAAAGCTAATGAAAACATTAATAAACTGAGTTTTGAACATCGATGAGCGATGTTTTATGAATTGATTTAATAATTGTACTAATTCTCTTTATGTCCAAGGTTTAATATTTATTATACATATAATAAGTAATTTATGCATCCTTTGTACAATATATTATTACGTACAAACTATATAATGTACTATTACTTTAAAACTTGTTTTTAAGGAGGCAAGAACTATCCTCTTAAGTGGTTATGCTCAACTCCCACTTCTTTCTCTTTTCTTGGTGCTGGCACGCCCTAAGGTGGACTACTAAATTTGTCTTGACTTATTTGGATGTCCTTGCCCTTAGGTGTTGTTTTGAGATGACAAAACTTGTTTTTGTGTATCTTATGCTTCCTAGCAACTTTGTAGTCAATTAGTAGTTTCATATATATCTGAGCTATCGTTGCATAATTTTAGACAATTGACATTTGTATTTAAGTAAAATATAATCCTAAATGAAAGAAAGAGGTCTGGCAGCTTTGCTCAACCCTAGGGTCACCACGATGGTCATAGGTTTGGTTTGCAGCAGATTGTATTGATTAAACAAGGTCGAGTTCATGAGGTATTAGCCTCTTTGTTTCGGGCAAAAGACCCGCATGTAAAGTGGGCAAGTTTTACTACTCTTTAGGCCCTGTTCTTTTCATGGGTAAATCAACCCACTCCACCCCTTCCCGCTCCTTAAAATAAATACCACTTCTTCCTACTCATTCCTACTCCTACCCACTTCCACCTATTTTTATTATGATTTTTATTACTAATATCAATAATTATTATCGTTGGAATTATTATTTTTAATTATTGCTATTATTAATATTAATTATTATTATGATTAATTATTATCTTTATTATTAATTAATCATAATTATTAATTAATTATTATGATTAACTATTTTTATTATTAATTAATTATTAAATAATAGCTATTAAGATTAATGATTACTTTAATTAATTACATTTAACACTATTGACAATTATTACTCTTAAAATTATTAAATATCATTTCTATTACTATTTATTTATTATTAATTAGTAATTTATGTTATTATTCATATCAATATTGATAATCATTATTATTTACAGTAATTATAATTATTACCAATATAAATCATAATTATTATTGTAATTATTACAAATTTATTAGTAGTAATTATTATAATAATTATTATTAATTATTATTGATTATTAATATTAATATTAATGTTAACAATTATTATTAATATTAATAATTATTATGGTCATTACTACTGATATTAACAAGAATTATTGTTGTAATTATTACTATTAATCATTGTTGATATTAATAATATTTTGTGATTTATTTTTATTTTTATTATTAATTAATAATTATCATTATATAAAATTATTAATAATTATTATTAATTAATAATAACTTTAATAATAATTATTAACATTAACATTAGTAATTATTGTTATTATTAATAGCAATAATAATAAGTAGTATCAATATTAATACTAATATTATTGTAATTATTACTAGTATTCATTAATAATAATTACTATTATAGTAATTACAATTATAATTATAATTATGATTAGTAATATTGGTACTAATGATTATTATTACTATGAATGTTACCTTGAATTTAGTATTAAAAGGTTATTATGATTGTTATTATTAATTGGAATAATTATTGGAATAATTATTATTAACTAGTATTATTAATGAACAATTATTGAATTTATTGTTAATTAATAATTATTATTATAGTAATAATTATTGTTAATTATTAATTATTTTTAGTTATAATTATTATCAATTAATAATAACTTTAAAACTAATTATTTTCAATATTAAAAATAATAATAATTAATTATTATTATTTATTAAACTTTAAAATAATAATTATTAATAATAATTATTATTAATAGTAATTGTTATAGTTATCGTTATTAATATGAATAAATATTTTAATTATTCTTCTTAATATTATTAATTATTATTTTTTGTTACAAATTCTTAATAATGTTACTAATTATTAAGTTTTATTATTTTTATTATTCGTTAATATAAATAATTAAAAGTAATTCATATTAATATTAATAATTGATACTGATATTAATAATATTATGATTATGATTATTAATAATATTATTAAAAATTATTGTGACTATTACTATAATTCGTTAATAATAATTATTATTGTTAATATTCATAATAATTACTATTAATGATTTATATTTTTTAATTATTAATTAATGATTTTTTTATTGTAATATTTTATTTATTATTATTATTTGTTATTAATTGTTAAAAGGAATAACATTAATTTTTTATACAGTAATAGTAATTATTATTATTATGATTATTTAATTAATTAATTATTAATTAATAATGATAAATATTTATTGTTATTATTATTAATAGTTATAATAATAATTATTGTTTTTAATATTATTAATTGTTAATTTTATTATAATGAATTATTATTGATATTAGTAATTAGTTATTTTTATTAACATCAATATTAATATTAATTATTATTATTTGCTATAATAATAGTAATTATTATTAATATCAATGGTAATTATTATTGTAGCCGCACTATTCTTTTATTTTTAGTGTCGTCGTACTACTATTAGTATTTTGTTTTTAGTGTCCAGCTATAATATTTGGTCGACAGGTTGGTTTTCCTGCTTCTATATTAGCTTTTATATTAGCATTGTGGATTTCCCTTCCATTTTGTTCCATTGCCTTTCGTACTGGTTTTCTCCTGTGCTGCAATTATTTTTCAGGTTATTCCCTTGCATAGTAGTCGTCTGCATTTGTGGCGAACTATGTAGTGGCTTCAGCCGGTCCTCCGGGGGTTAATGGGGTTAGGAGGGGAGTAGGGCTGCGGAAGGTGCACCTAGCATCTTGGAGTATTGGGTCTCTCACGGGTAAGTCGATAGAATTAGTTAAGTCTTTGCGTAGGTGTAAGATTAGCATAGCATGTGTTCAGGAGACGAGGTGGGTGGGTGCTAAAACAAGAGAGATTGATGGTTACAAACTTTAGTACTCGGGGTCAATCAAGGCGAAGAATGGAGTTGGCATCTTGGTTGAGAAGGAGCTGGCAGACTTCGTGGTCGAAGTGCGGTGTAAGAGCGATCGGATTATGGCCATTAAGGTTTTGGTGGGTTCAGTTTTCGTGAATATGGTTAGTGTTTATGCGCCTCAAGTAGGCCTGCCGGAGGACATCAGGAAGCTTTTTTGAGAGGATTTGGATATGGTCCTCCAAGGTGTACCTCGGAGCGAGAAACTCTTCATAGGAGGCGACTTTAACGGCCATATTAGTGCGGAATCAGTTGGGTACGATGCGGTTCACGGGGGTTTTGGTTTCGGAGAGAGAAACTCGGGAGGGGTTTCTGTGCTGGACTTTGCAGTGGCCTTTGATTTGCTGGTGGTTAACTCCTTTTTCAAGAAGAAGGAGGATCACTTAGTGACCTTCAAGAGCGGCTCCTGTAGGACCCAAACCGATTACTTCCTAACGAGGTCGGATAGCCGGAGATCGTGCAAGGACTGTAAGGTGATCCCTAGCGAGTATCTGGGAACGCAACATAGGTTACTGGTTCTAGATGCAGAGTTCAAGTGTTCAAAGAGGAAGAAGAGAAGAGTAGGAGACCCCAAAGTTAAGTGGTGGACCCTCACGAAGGAGAACGCAGCGTCAATAGCAGAGAGAATTACTGAGGAAGGAGCTTGGAGGAGGGCAGAAGATGCAGATTCAATGTGGGAGGCTATGGCAGATTGTATTCGAAGGTCGGCTAAGGAAATCCTGGGTTCTTCCAGGAGGGGTGGCAACAAGATGGAGGGTGCCTGGTGGTGGAACGAGGAGGTAAAGGAGAGAATCAAGGAGAAAAAAGAGGCTTACGCGGAGGTCATGAACAGTGGTTCAGATGAAGAAAGGGAGACTAAGAGTATTAGATATAAGGCGGCTAAGAAGGTAGCCAAGAAAGCTGTGGCTGTAGCAGAGAGCCTGGCTTTTGATAGACTGTATCATAGATTGGGGACCAAGGAGGGGGAGAAGGAAGTTTTTAAACTAGCAAGGGCTAGGGAAAGAAAGACTAGGGATTTAGGCGTGGTGAGGTGCATCAAGGACGAAGATGGTAAGGTGTTGTATGAGGATGCTGATATCAAGGAGAGATGGTAAAGGTTCTTTGCGAAACTCCTTAATGGGGAAGGGATGGGAGAAGCCTGTAGTAGGGACGGAGAAGGCAGTGATAGGCGTATTGATCCACGAGTGTGTGGTCATATAACAAAGGATGAGATTAAGGAGGCCTTGAAGAAGATGGCGAATGGGAAGGCAGAGGGGCCAGACCAGATTCCGGTGGAAATTTGGAAGTGTTTGGGGGAAGCAGGTTTAGAGTGGCTATCGGAGTTTTTCAATGTTATTTTTAGGACCGCTAAGATGCCCAAAGAATGGAGGGCTAGTACAGTCATCCCCTTGTACAAAAACAAAGGGGATATTCAAGACTGTAATAATTTTAGGGGTATCAAGTTGCTCAACCACACTATAAAGCTATGGGAGAGGGTGATTGAGAGAAGGTTGCGAAGAGATGCGGCAATTTCAGAGAATCAATTTGGTTTTATGCTAGGCAGGTCGACCATAGAGGCAATTTACCTTCTCAGAAGGCTCATGGGTTTATACAGGGATAGAAAGGTGGATCTCCATGTGGTGTTTATTGACCTGGAAAAGGCATATGATAGAGTCCCGCGGGAAGTGTTATGGAGCTGTTTGGAAAGAAAGGGGTATTGCCCTTGTATTTTCATGTGATTAAGGATATGTACGAGAGAGGGCGGACAAGTGTTAGGATGCCGGGAGGGGTCTCAAATGACTTCGCTATTAGTATGGGTCTGCATCAGGGCTCAGCCCTAAGCCCGTTCCTTTTCACCTTAGTTTTAGATGACCTTACTAGAGGGATTCAGGATGAGGTCCCTTGGTGTATGCTTTTTGCAGATGACATTGTTCTTATCGATGAGACCAGGCAGGGGGTGAATGACAAGTTAGAGAGTTGACGGCGTACGTTGGAAGCTAGAGGTTTTAGATTAAGTAGATCGAAAACGGAATACCTGCATTGTTGTTTTAGTGGAAGGTTAGAAGAGGAGGGAGTAGTCACCCTGGATGGGAGACAAATACCTACGGTAGATAAGTTTAAGTACCTTGCCTCGATCATCCAGCAAAATGGGGACATTGACGAGGATATTAACCAGCGTATAAGAGTGGGTTGGCAAAAATGGAAGTCTGCTTTAGGGGTGCTGTGTGACAAGAGGATGCCCTTAGGATTGAAAGGCAAAGTCTATCGGATGGTAGTCAGACCGGCTATTCTATATGGTTCGGAGTGTTGGCCGCTAAAAAAGACGCAGGTCCAGAGGTTGATGGTAACTGAGATGAGGATGATCAGGTGGATGTGTGGTTTTACGAGAATGGACAGAGTTAGGAATGATGTAATCAGGGACTTAGCTAAAGTGGCCCCCATAGAAGAGAAGATGAGGGAATCAAGACTCCGATGGTTCGGCCACGTGAAAAGGAGAAATATGGCCGCCCAAGTGAGGAGGTGTGAGTTGATCGACCCTCCTGGTGGTAAGAGAGGGAGAGGTAGACCGAAGAAGAGTTTAGACGAGGTGATTAGAGAGGACTTGAAAGTAGTGGGCTTGAAGGAGGACCTGGCTCAGGATAGGAGGCTGTGGTGGAATAGGATTAGAATCTTAGATGGCAGAGCAGCGACTCTATAGTTGGCCGTAGCTGCAGTGGCTTAGTGCTGGTAGGGGTCTGTCGTGCTCGTATGCAGGTTGTACTTTTTTTTTGGGAGTGACGACAGTTGCTTAACGTGGATTGTTGAGGTACGTTCTTTTCAGCTTTCTTTCAGCTTCTTTCAACTTCAGCTCCTTTGGCACTAATTTTCCTCTTTATATGCTTTGCAAGCGTTTTCCTCTATTAAACTTTTTTACAAAACCTTTTTCGTGGGTCTCTTGGAATCAACCTCTTTATGGGTAGGAATACCGGTAGAGGTAAAGTTGCCTCCAGCTGGATCTTCCGAGACCTGGCGAAAGCGGGACCCACACTGGGAGGTATTGTTATTGTTGTTGTTGGTAATTATTATTGTAGTTATTACTAATATTCATTGATAACAATAGTTGTTATTATAATGGTAATAATTATTATTAATAATATTAATAGTTATAATACTTATTGATGTTAAGATTAATATCAATATTGATATTAATATCAATATTAGTTAATATTAATATTAATGATTATTATTATTATTATTATTATTGAAATTAACAAGAATTATTATTTTAGTTGTTATTTTGAATAATTATTAATAATTATTATTATGATTAATTGTTATTGTTATTATTTATCATTTGTTATTTATTATTTATTATTTATTTATTTATTTATTTATTATTATTATTATTATTATTATTATTATTATGATGATGATGATGATGATGATGATGATGATGATGATGTTACATAAATCGTTAACATTACTAATATTAGTACTCTAACTCCTTCCCACTTTCATATCCAACAAACCACTTCTTTCCATTACCATCATTCCACACCTGTAATATACCTGCGAAAACAACAAGGCTTACTATAGGGAATAATATGATGTTAACTTTGAAAAGTTATAAGTCCCAGTCTCAAATACTTAATATCTTATAAATAACCTTAGATGCTATTTCTTGGGATCCTAACGATGTAACTTTCCCTATAAGATGAGTTTTACAATGTCCATGATAGCTCTGCTATTTTATTTTTTTGGTAATAACAAGAATTGCATTAGCGCCATTCATATCCTATCCAATGACAAGGAACAAGTTACAAATGTAGACACAGTTAGTTACAAATGCACTACTAGTTTGACAATTTGGAATTGAGCATGTTTAGATATTGAAAGCAATAGCTAACTAATTGCTTCACTTGTCTTGTAATTTGATCCCCAGTGTTATGCCTTGGCTTGAAGATTCTAGCAATAACTCTTCCTTTTTGTTTTAAGGGTGTAAGTGTCTTTAAATGATTACTATGCAAAATGAGTTATTGATATAAGGTTACTATGTTGACATTCTAAATAGAAAAGCAGTTTCTAACTTTATAGGCTACATGTGGATGGCAAAGAGAGAGGAGCAGAGAGATTTAAAAAAAAAAGGTCAATAAAGAAAAGAGTGAGTGACGAAAGAATAAATATGAGTCCTATATTGATACAAATTTTGGATTTAAAATTGGGATTGACTATTGTAGCATTATATTTTTTTCCAAAAGCTAATTAAATTCAAATTTTATTTATGTATTAAAATTGATGATGTGCTATAAACAAATGAAATTATTATTTTTTGATAATTGGTTGCAAAAAGGCATAAAATGTGATTCGTTAACTTTTCGTACCCTAAATTATGGTTTATTCATTTTTAGGATCCCACCTTTTTAGATTTAATGTCAGATTCCTTGAACTCAAGTAAGTTAATATTATGGCACCGTGAACTATGGTTCATTAATTTTTAGGCTCCTACCTTTTTAGATTTAATCTTAAATATCTTGACTTTGGATGAATCAATATTATGATACTTTTTCCTAACATGGGAACAACACTTTTAATGAATTTCTTAAACTACACCCTATATGTTCTTTCCTTCTCTTTGGTTATTTCTTTAATAATAATAATAATAATAATAATAATAATAATAATAATAATAATAATAATAATCATCGTCATCATTGTCGTGATCTATATCTATATCTATATCCATATCTATATCTGTTTCTGTATAAAGCTAACAAGGACTTATGATTTATAACTTTTGTATGTCACTTTTTGCCCTCTTCTTCAATCTTATTTTCTTAACATCCATCAAGTTTGACCCCAAAGAAAGAACTCATAAGGTTAATTTTGTCAAAAAAACTATAAAAATCCAAAAATGCATATTTATAATTTTGAATAACATAATTAATATTATTTAAATTTTGAAATTAGTAGCTAGTTACCTTGCTTGTGTACATACTTTATGGTTTACTATTTAGGCCTCTGTAAATTAGAATTTTAAGTGAAGTTCAAATCTCTTTGTTTTTATAACCAACCCAAAGACTTGTAGTAAATAAACCAAAATAAAATAACCCAAAATAAAATAAATCTAATTTTATCAGTTCTACTAATTACCTTCAAAGTTCAAAAATTAAAATTTGAATGGACTGAATAATTTTTTGGGAAAGGACGTCTATATCTCCAAAAAAACCTCTCAATCAACCTAATTAATCCCAAAAGTCTTTACATTTCTCTTCTTTCGAGTGCCATGACATTAGAAAATAAAATTCAGGTTTTATTTATCTAAGTTTCCCTCTCATTTCAAATTTAAAAATTTAAATTTGTCCAATTATTTTGAAAAGGTAATCAAAATTTCCAAAATTCTTCCCATTAATCAAATTGACCCAAAAATCACTCCCTCTCTCTTCTTGCTGCTATGGCATCAGCTACCTGTAAAAAAAAGGATGTCAACATTTTTGTAAAGCTCTAGTTCTCTCTCTCTCCCCCCCACGCCCACCTCCTCTCTCTCGCGCGTGCTCCCCCCATTACTTCTGCTGCTAAACCCACTAGCTAGCGTCACTACCGGCGACTACATAAGCCCTCTCTACTGCCCAAGCGCCATTGATTGGTCTAAGCCACCGCATGACTACCTCTTTCCTGCCCTAACTCCCTCTCTTTCTCTTGCACACCCATACCCTGGCACCCTTCTCTTGACGTAACTGCAGCCAGTCGTTGCCAGTAATAACATCGTTGGTAACACCGCTACTCTTTCCACCACCAGACTCGTCAATGACCATCTGCACCATTGCTAGGGGCTGCCATCGTCACCCTGTTCTCTCTCGTCTGTGTTTTCTTTAAGTTAGTAACTGTTGTATGCTTAGGGTTTAGTTTCGCCCTAAAGTTTGAGATGAAGCACCCTTGATATTCTAACCGTTAAGAAGTTTCTCTAATGCATATTTTGATTTGAATTTTCAAATCTTTGGGTTGCTTGATAAGGGAACACACCCTTTTTGACCATTAATTCCTTTCCTTGATGATGAACCTTAGATTCACTCCCTTATTTTCTTTTGATTGAGTTTAGTGAGCTTCTTGGTATGAAATGAATATCAATGATATTTATGTATGATTAGGAACTGACTTTGTGGCTAGTCGTTAATGGCATGAGCTTTAAAACATGAAATATGATCATTAGTTAAGACCAAAATGTTAACCTACATTGACTAAATTTTGAAGAATTGCCCAAAGTATACAGCTGTCCAAAAATCATTGAAAAATTTAGAGACATAGATTTATCAGTGTACTATACGGAACATTTTGAATTACTAATGTTAGACATAAAATGACAGAGAAATAAATTTTCTTCCACGAGTGCGCAATTTTTACCTGAATATAACCAGTTTAGAAAATAAGCAATTTTGGAATATCTTCTATTATTGTTTTCTAGTGGTTATTAAATGAAAGTTGTAATAGACATCCTCGACTTTAGATTGTACTCATATGTTCCGATACATATCTCTAAGTTAGGTTATGCATTCCATAAGCTTTGTCAAAAGACTAACCTAAGAGAGTATATATGCTTTAATCAATTTAAGGATTCAATAAAAGTTATCTAATTAGAAATGACTATTAAAATTATTTAGGCACTTGGAAATAGACAATTAGGGATTTAGTTATAGGATTTTTACCTAAGGGATCTTGGGCTATTTAGGTTGTAATTGGGTTAGCCCATATCATGATGCACTATTTTGTCATTTTGGCCCAACGCTTAAGGATCAAGCTGAAGCCAGGGTATTGGTGCTTCATTGATGTAATATATGTGCCCTAACACTTTTTTAATTGTGTTTGTGTGTTTCTTTATTGTTTGTGAAATCATATACCAAAGTGGATCTTATGTGAGAAAACTTGAACTATTCTATGTGCATCTGCTTGATTTTAAAACTATGATGACTATTGTGATGTACTTGCTTCTTAAATTAACATTTCATATTTTATAAATGTTTGAAATGATCTTAGTTTTGCCTATTTTGGGCCAGGATTGGTGGAATCAGATTGAATCTCATTCATTAAAAAATTAATTAATAGACAGGGAAGATTATGGCATGTTTCGGGAGTCTAAGTCCTGAGATCAGGGTAAGAGCCCTAATAATTAAGAAATGATAATCTCCCTAGGTTAATGCATTCAAGTTTTGTGGGCGACATCACGTGGTAAACGATCGTATGCCAAGTCATGGGTACTACTACGTGTGTCCCATGAAAAAGTTCGGCAGAAGGCCATAAGACCCCCATTGGGATCGGTTGTCAATGAAATAAAATAATGGTTTGATTAAAAGGGCAAAAAGGAATTGCTCAAGGGTGGGCTGATTGGAAAGCTCTCTCGTTTTTTGAAATTGATTGAAAACCCTTCTATCTCCCTCAAAATGTTTGAAATGAATATAAAGTTGTACTTGACTCTTATGGTTAGGCATTACTGAGCTCTGTGTCACTATTTGAACTATTTTGTTATCAGGTTAGATATTTGGCATGGGGAAAGGTAATAAAGCAGGTCTTGTATTTCTTATGAAACATGGCAATGATGCACTTTAGGATTTTTCCACTGCACTAAGTCAAAATAATAAATAAAATAAAATTTCTAGGACGTCACATAGTGGTACTAGACCTGTAGGTTTGACCTAGTGGCTCCTTCAAGATGCTACGTCTTGAGGTAAGGCTAAAACTTGTAGCCTTGGGGGTTAAACGGAGTGTGGGTGATGGGATAGATAGCAAAATCGTATGTTTCTTTCCTTAAGTTATAGTAGATGCTTATAATCTCTTGTTTAGATCATACGATGAGCAACACACAACACTGCAATGCCATTGGTACTCTCTGTCTACGCTGGAGGCTACAATGATTCCTTCATATTCAATTCTATAATAGATTGTTTGAGTTCTTAATGCCATTAGTAGCCACCCTTGAGGATGTCCCAAATAATTGCCTGGCCATTGAGGACAAGCAAGTACTTTGTTTTCTTATGTCACTTAAGAAGGCCCCAAAATAACAGTATTGTTATAACTAACTTCTTCCTGCAGAGATCCCTTTTTATAAGTGGGGCAAGTGCTACTTCTGCAATCGGGATCCTTTGGGTTGGTAAAGGTGGTGGAGCGCTTGTATTGACTAGGTCCTCATGATAATCCACCTAAACTCTCTGTAAAGATTTACCATCCCTTATTAGTGAGGATGAAGAGGATTTCGAGGAGGATCCTATAGATATAGTGAGGGAGCCACCGGTAAAGGTTAGCTTTGAAAAAGGATGAGTCTTCAGGGGTTTTAAGGAGGGGGTTTCTAAAAGAATATGTACTTGTACGCCTCACCTTTTGACAATAGGAGGAAGCATAGTAAGACAAATTAGGGTTTAATGCATGATGGTTCACTATTGCCTTTAAAAATCGAATTGTTTCCAAGCCTTATTTAATTTTTGAATAGCTCCACATTGAGGAGAACATTAGTTATGGACTTCATCATCATGGATGAAACAAACTTTATGATGATTCTAGTTACCTTGACAAGAGTTGAATGAGTGCATGGGATAATCAAAATATGTGCATAGCTATCTATGTGTGGTTGATGTGCATGAATTACACAATTTTAGTACCTAGGTGGCAATGTAGGTCAAAAAATTTAAGTGTTTTAATGTGTTATTAAATAAGGGTGAAGGGCTAAGTGACTGTGTGTGACATGTTCTTAAAATACTAGTGGGGAACTATTAAGGGGGAACCACATAAAATATAACATTATAGCATAGGTCTAAAGTCTCTTTTCTTATGATATTGGGAAGTAATTGGGAATCACATAATCGAGTCATCTGTGAACTCCAAAATCGAGGTATGACCTCGTTGGCTTATTTTAGGAAATGACTTAATGTCCTTCAACCTGGGAATGGGGGCCCAACTTCCAGTTTTATCAGGATAACAATTCATCCATTGGTGCTAATCTTACCAACCTTTTATTGGTCGAGCTAATAGGGAAGTAGAGTGAGCATGTCCAAAAGCATAATGAGCAATTCTAGAAGCATAGTAAGAAAAAGAAGAAAAAGGAGGATGAAGATGGCTCAAATGTGTTCAAAAGTTAGCTTCTCTTAACCCAGTAACCTACAATGGGGCTACTGATCCCTAAGCCTTCGATGGATGGGTTCAAAATATAAAAAAAGGGGCAGCTCAGTACACAAGTATCCCGTATTCACGCAGGATCCGGGGTAAGGCCCTACCCCAAGGGATGAATTGTAGGCAGCCTAACCTGATTTTATCAGTAGCTGATTCCAAGGCTCGAACCAGTGACCTTTTGGTCACACAGAGACAACCTTAACACTGCTCCAAGGCACCTCTTCTATGGGTTCAAAATTCAAAATATGAAAAAACATATTTTATGCCCTCCAATGTCCTGAAAAGTGGAGAGTCAGATTTGCTAGTTCTATCTTAAGGGAAAAGTCTACTTCTGGTCGGCCCTAGTTAGAAAAAAGCAAAGAGAACATGGATTTAGGTGGGAGCAATTTAAGGAACTTATAAAGAACCGCCTCCACCCAATATATCTTCAAAAGGCTAAGGAGAAGGAATTTTCTTGACTTCAAGAAAAGATAAGGGTCGTATAGTATGCCTCCAAGTTCATGAATTTATCTCACTTCACCCCAAGCTATGTGGCAAACGAGACCCTTAAGATTAATTGCCTCCAGGATGTTCTAAATTACCAACTAAAGGCTGTAATATTAATGTGAAGATACAACTCCTACAAAGACTTGTACACACTGATATTAATATGGAGCAGGCTCTCAATGAAAGGAGGCCTTCTTTGACAAATAGAGGAATAAGAGGGAGAGGAACCAGCTAGGCAATCAAAACTTCATGGATACAAACAAATAACGAATCATTACTGAAACTTGACAGACACACAGTCACAAACAAACGATAAAGCATTATCAAAACTTCACATACATAAACAAACAATAAAGCATTAGATTTCCAGTGTTTTGCATCTCACCTCTCTCAAAAGAAGTTTCATCCTTAAAACATCACACATATTAGATCACATCTCTTCCTCCAATTCCCAAGTCACTTCAATCATCGTGTGGTTAGCCCAAAGGTCTTTCATAAGTAGAATAATTTTTCTCCGTGACTATTTTTCTCCGCGGTTTAAAATCTCGAGTGATTACTCCCCATAGGTTATGTCCTCGTGACGTTTGAGGGACTGTGGCTCAATCACATTAGACGGGTCGATGATATACCTCCACAAGGCCTATTCTTTTCATGGGTAAATCATTGGCTCTCACTCCTTCCCACTATTTATCACTCATTTCCACTTCTTCTCACTCTTTTCCCCCCTTTTAAAGCTAAACATGACTCCTTACCAGTCTATGTCACTCCTTCACATTCTTTCCCACTTCCTCTTACTTCTTCATGCACCTTGATATAAATAATTCTATCTTTCTTTTACTTTATTCCATTCATTCCCACTTCATTCTCACTCTAGCTCACTGCTTCCCACTCTGTTCCACTCCTATGAGAAAAATATCACTCATTCCCACTGCATTCCACTCCTTCCCACTAAGTTCTATTTTTTCCTATCACCCATCCCCAATTTATCTATAAATAGAACACACCCACTGTTGGGATACATGAAATACATTATGGACCCTTGAGAGTTCTCTTAGCAGTTGCAATTAATGTTTTACTTCACCCACTCTCTCTGTAATAGGATAAGAATTACTCGATTGTCCAAATCACAAGGCACCCTTTACACTCGTAGGAAGACACGATCCCCAACTTCAAATTCTAAAGATCTATGCTGCTTGCCAGCATAGCTCTTTTGGCGACTCTAAGTTAATTTCATTCTTTCCTGAATCACACAAATCTTCTAGGTGGTAGCTTGTATCAACACTGGCCCAATAATAAAGGCATCATCAATCTCTTGCCCACATAAGGGAGTCCTACACCGCCTACCATTTGCCTCAAATGGGGACACCCTATGCCGGAGTATTAGTGGTAGCTATTATTGTAAGAGAACTTAATCAACGCCAATTGCTTATCCCATGCTCTCTTAAAATCCAAAACATAGCTGATGGATTTAATCAACGCTTGGATTGTGCGCTATGTCTGGCCATCGGTGGCTGGGTGGAAAGTGGTGGTAAAGTTTAGCCTGGTCCAAAAGGCTTCTAGTAGTTTCTATCAAAACCCAGCTTGAAACCTTGTGTCTGGATCAGCGACTATTGAAGTAGGTACTCCATGTTAGTAAACAACCTCCTCCAAATAGGCGTAAGCAAGCTAATGGACACAAACAAACAATAAAGCATTATTGAAACTTCACTTGGATTGTTTTGTTTCATGTAAATGGACAATCTCCACCATGTAAGAAACATCCAAATAGGGTAGACATTATAAAGCTCCGTCTCACTATTTGAACTGTTTTGTTTTTAGGTACGTATGTTTGGCATATGGAAAGGGATTAGACTGAGGTCGAATCTGGAAGAATCACTTTGGCTTTAGCTTGAACAAAATGATTGGACTTGTTAGTAAATTTAACTTGGCCATATGAATGTTGAATCTATTGAATTTTGAAGTACAACTTTGTTATGTAGTAAATTTTCCGCATTACCTTGTATTTCTTGTGAAATAAGACAATGAAGCCCTTTAGGTATTTCTGCTACATTGACAAAGTTGAAAGAATAATAATTAAATGAATTAGAATTTCCAGGTCGCCACAAAAACACACTGTGGAAAATACTAAATGATTTTTAGAAAAATGAGTGAATACAAAATATAACTGCTTATCCCATGTTTTACCCAATCTTGCTCTCTCTCATTACAACCTTCATTTTAAAACCCCCACTTCATTTGGCCCCCATGTTAACCACCCTAGATACAAATTAGACGATTATGCATCCCGTACAAACTCACCATCCCACTTCCTGAAAGAATAAGATAAGGAAATAAAATTTATCAATTGTAGAATAAGCCTATTGTCTAGTGCAAGAGAAGATCTGAAGATGAGGGATCAAAACTCTTTACAGGAAAATGCTAGAGGAGCACAACATTTACATCTCTCTTCTCTTCTGACTGATCAATTTGATTTATTTATTAATCTTTGAATTAAGGGTATCAGTCCTTTGACTCATTTGCTATGGATATGTGTGTCGCACATACCTATTACGTGTATTGTGTAACCAACTATCAAAGAAACTGAATATCTCTTTTCCTTATCTTTTCGTTTTATTTTTGGGGGGTGTGAAAGTGCATGTCTTATTAACTCTACTACTATATATTCTTTCAATACAAGATTTAGTCAATTATATAAGTCCTTTATTAGGTTTTTAAAATTTCAATGTCATGCACGGTAATTTATCTTATTAATTTCATTTATTCATATTCAACCATGTTAATTCTGTTATATGTTTTTATGTCATTTTGTCAATTTCGTTTTCTTATTCTAGATTAATATTATCAATATTATTTACGGATTTATTTATGGAGGACCTCATCAATCTTATGGTTGACATGGAATCTCATTCTTTTTTCTGGCCAAAAAAAATGATTCTTGATAAAAGTTTTACAAGCATTCCCGTAATTAGTTAAATGTTAATTATGTTATTAATTTAAAATTCCATAATCTTTGATGTGACTTTCAATTCATAATATTTCCTATAATATAGTGAAGAAAAATGGTCACCTACTCATCTCATGCTTTCTCTCCTCATTCACAATTGCAAGTGGTGTAATGGTCTTATCTTGTACAATTACAAATATGCAATGATTTTTGTGGCATCAAATTGTCAATTGTCCACTCCTAATTTAAGTGATGACATTTTGATAATCTACTTTTTTCATATCATTTCGGGCAAACTTGAGAAATATTTTGTCACTTTTATATAAGTGATGGCCATTTGGTTTGTATATCTGATAATGATTGAATTCACAAAATTAATTTATCCCCATCTTCTTAGTGATTGTTATTTTATAAATATTTTATTTTGTCGATTCAATGTGAATTGGTTTCTCTTATATTGTAAATTTATTGATTCATATGAATTATGATATTTTTATCTTATATGCGTCATTCCATAATTTTGTTTTATATTTAATTGATGTCATCTCTCTTATTAGTCTAACAATAAGTCTAATGTATTTTTTATTTTAAATCCATATATTCCGCATATTTTTTACTTATTGATTGATCCTCTATGTCTTGTAAGCCTAAAACTAAAATGTCTCTTTTGGGGGTGGGGGGGGTTGAAGATTTTGCTTTGGAGGCTTGTATTTGATTCACACAATGAGATATTCCTTTTTTTTCTTGATGTTATTTGTCTTATATGATTGCATGTGATTTTTTCCTTTTGCCTTTTTCCATAGTATTGTGCATAGCAGTTTTTCAAATTTTTTATTTCCTTCTAGCATAAGAAATATAAATATCAATGCAATTGTTTTGGAGTTTGTACTGAAGAAAAAGCTCATGCACGTGAACATTACCCTATATCTAATCTACTCACGCATGAATTGCATGCAACTCCAAACTAGTTATATGCAAAGCCAAGACCCTTTATTGTGTATAAAGTTTACTTTATCATTTCTACACCTTCTTATTGAAAAGTTACAACGAGAAACTAGTTATCAAATTCATTATGCATCATACCAGCCTTCTCACCCACCCTAATCACGTTGTTGTCATCCCTTTATTCTATATAACTATTTCTAACCACCCCCTATTGTAAATGAGAATTACAACACCAAACAAATTTATATTTTATAATAAAATAAAAATGGGTTTGATCTCCCCTTAATTTAGGGGCTAAAGTTGTCCACAATGATAGATTTCATCCTTTGGCCTAGCTTAACCATTAAAGAAAATTAATTACAAAAATTTTGTTGACTCTTAGCTGGTCAAATCTCTCTCTCTCTCTCTCTCTCTCTCTCTCTCTCTCTCTCTATGTGATAGTGTTTGGTTCCATGAGCCTTTTCACAAAATAGAGCTTCTAGAGGGGTTTAGCTGTCTTGACAAGTCAAAATAGCTGAATTGATATTTGGTTACAAAGCTGTTTGGAAGAGCTTTTCAAACTAAACAACTTTGTCTCAAAATTTTATTTCTATTAGCTGTTAGGGAAGAACTTTTCTGAAAATGATACAACTACCCAAGAGTTTGGAAAAATTACACCGTATGCGATTAGCTTTTTGTAGTGATATTTGATGATGTGTCATATTTGAATTTAATATTTCAAAGATTAAATCATTTAAATATATAAATTTAAATTCATAACAATAAAATATCTAACAAATAACAAAACGATATTTAAGATGTAAGCATCACATAAATATATACAAGTTAAAAAGATAATAAGATTAATGAGAATACAAATTATATACAACTGGTAACAAATTAAGGTTTTATTAATGAAGTTAATTTGTGTGCATACGACATTAATTTAATTATTTTAGAAAAGAAAATATAATAAATACAAATTATTTTTAATTAAAAAGTAATTTAGAGACAAGGGCATAAATGAAATTTTATCAAATATCTTTTTTAAAAACAACTAATTTAACCAAATAATTTTCCTAAAATAGTTAATTTAAACAGATAATGTAAACAATTAGCTCAAATAACTAATAGCTAATAGCTAATAGCTAATACAAATAGCTAACAGTTATTTGCCAAATAAGGTCTGTGACGAACTGCTCTTTGATTGCTTGTACCCACCACTGCCACTAACCGACATCTCTGTTTCTCTCTAATACCCCTCCACATCCTAGAATACCATGAGTCCTGTCTCCACCTAGCAATAAATTGCTCTTATCTTCATCACCTAAAATTCTCTTCCAACATATTATTTTGGGTTTCACTTTTCTCTTCCTCTGCTACTCCATCAATTTCTCTTTCACAAAATGGTGCTCTGCACTACTATTGCTAGAGTGTTCAAGAAATTATTCAATAATTGCGATGTTGATCTGCAATTTTTGTCCTAATTTTTCTATTTGGGGATTCAGATAATGATAGGTGATAATCATTAAATTTTAGTTTGATTTGCAAACTGGGGTTTGATTTGGTGAATTGACTTTATTTTGTGAATTTGGGTTTCTTACTTTTGGTTAATTAATTTGCAATGAATTTGGGTTTCTTACTTTTGGTTAATTAATTTGCAGTTGCTATTCATGGTGATTGTTATGGTTTAATTTGTCGTTGTCTGCCCACAGCCGTATATCACAGTTTGGAAATTAGGGTTCTCATTTTGAAGTTTGCCAATTTTACAAGTATCAATCTACACTATTTGAGGGTGCATTCAAGTACCCTGAAGTTTTAGACATTAGTATTTTACACATACTTTTTTAGAGTTAATATTCTACTACCTTAAAGTTTACTGACCTTGATTTTTGGTACTCTCTATATTTTTTATATGCTCCTAAACTTTTAAAATTGTATTTTTAACCCTAATCCTTAAAAACTTACTTTTGAAAATTTTAATTTTGTTCATGTGTAATTTCTCTTATAGGTAATACTTGAAGCCCTTTATCACTTGGTATTAGAGCCACGTGATAAAAAATAATTAAGAAAGTTAATATTAATAGTTAATTAAGTTAATTAATTGTGTATAATTCTTGAATCGTCATCTACTTGTCGTGCTCCTGATTATTTACATATTGTGCACTCACCAGAAGAAACCACTTTAGTAGCACCGCAACTAAACTATATCACTAAAGTAGTTTTATAATTAAAGGCGAAATTAATAAAAATTAAGACTGAAGTTAAGGAGATAAAGAGGCAGTTATCTGAAAGTAATCCATCTTTCTCTGATCAATGAAATTAGACATAATGGACAATCTGATTTAAGTATTAATAGTCCATTTCAACATAAATACCACTTTCCAAAACTTAAAAAACAAAAATCTATTTCCTTTACATGATATGAAAATTCAAAAAGAAGAAGGAGAACAAACAACTGAAAAATCATCTGAAAAAGCAGAAAGAAGAAAAAGATGGAGTATAAGCAGTTTAATCTTGAGGAATTACAGAATACGTTTGATAAAGAACAAAAACCTAGAAGAGTAAAAAAATCAGGGGCACAATAGTCGAAAAACAAGATGTATTATCTGATGGCAATAAAAAGAAAAATAATGTCCAATTAGAAAAACAAATATATTAACAAATGAACTTGATCAAACTTGAAGATCTGGATGTTGTACCTTTAGAAGAGATTAAGAGGAAACTAGATAACAAAAATATGGTAAAAATGATATTTGATAATGAAATCAACGGAATTAGAGAAGAACTCAACGTATATGAAATCAAAACCAATCCAGTTAACAAGGCCGTTCCTAAACCTAAAGAATTTGATAAATCTTCTAGAAGAAATACCCTTTTTATGGGACCTAGATACATTCCATCCAAGTGTACAACCAACTGTTCTTTTGAGTTCATCCCAAAGAACACCACATCTTTTGAAGAAATCAGCCTTACCCAATTAGCCAAACATGATACATCTTAAACATCGATGGAGCTCGAAATAGAGAAGAAACATTTGAGCATTGGAAAATGAAATGAATATTGACCTAAACTTGAATACCAATGGTCTGTTAAGAATTTCCTAAACTATATCGAACTTTTTTTTTGGGGCACTATAGCTGACTGGCATGACTCATTATATGAAAAAGGTAAAAATGTATTAAGATTAATGAAAACACCAGCTGCTATATTCAAAAAATTATGTAAGGAAATTGAAGCTAAATTTATCGAAGTTAGCTTGATTAAGAAGAAAAAGCTAGAGAATGCAAAGAAATATTAATAACATAAAATTATGGGATATGAGATATCTGCAGAATTATTACAAAATTGGGCATAATGAAATCACTCTTGGTATGTTTTATGACAAATTATTATATCCGATTAATTCTATAATCAATAAAAAATATGTTAGATGACTTGAAAAAGTAGATGTCATTGATTTCCTTGGTACAAGAATCTCTTATTTAAGAAAAAAAGTCAATGGTCAATGTCTTAATCTCTAAAAACAAAAGAAAATGAAGAAATAATTCTTAGCATGTTGGGATAATCCTTACCAATTGGGAAAGGAACCTAAGAAGAAAAGAAAAATAAAATTTTGTAAAAAAAAGAGCTTTAATAAGCAAAGGGAGGAAAGATATAAAGGAAACTACTATAACAAACGAAGTCCTAAAAAATGAAGATTTTTTAGAAAAGTTGCTAATTGTCTTGTAGAGAAAACCAACTGCAAGTGTTCGGCATGCGAAGAAATAGTTTTTATGCAAACGAATGTAAAAATAGGAAGAATAACAAGCTTATAGAAACTTTGGGTAGTCTAGATTATTTTGAGCTTAATGAAGAAGAAACACTAGATCTAGCCCTAAAAAACAAGAAAAGAATTGTCAAAATTGTATTAGAAGATGAATATGAAGAAAGTGATTATGAAGAAAGCAGTCATACGATAAAAAGTAGCTCAATTAGTATTGGCGATCTTCAAGAAGAAGAATTTATTATAGATAATGAGAATGAAAATGTCAAAAGAGATTGGGTCCTTCGTATAATTCAGAAAGATATGATCTATAGAAAAATCCATCTTTCAAGTAAAAAGTACGTGCATGTGCTGCGAAATGATGGAAGACGATCTAGAAATAAAAGACTATAAGTATGATGTTGGAGAAGTTAATCTCATTAATTGGAAAAACATCCTTAAACATAACAAAGATGAAAAATATAGGTATATTTATGTTGGAAATGGCTAAGTTCAAATTACTCTATTATAATATTGTGGCAAAGATACTGATATTTATGCTTTGCTCAGTGATATCAGGCATACCAAATTCAATAATCAAATTATCATAGGGTTAAAGACCAAATCAGTAGGATTCAATTGCCGACCTGAATATTATGTGAGCTTAAAAGATGAATTTGTCAAAAACTTCCTATCCCTTAAGATAAAAATAGTAGGAATGGACATGAAGAAAGGAGGTTACTCATTAAGGATATTTTGAAAAATAATCTACAAATTAAATAATACAATAGACCCAAAGACTAACATAACAATGATAGAGGCAGAAAAATTTGAGAGTCCAACTCTAGTGCAAAAAATTTAAAGCATCAAATCTAACCTGCAGAAGATAAAAATTGATAGGCCATGGATATCCTACAAAAATCAATAAGAAAAACATAATAAAAATTGTATGAAAATGGTGAAACTACCATTAAACACGAATTACTGAGAAGCATGAGTGCAAGATCAAAATAGGAAGAAAGATCTTCGACAGCTAAAGAAGAGCTTAAAGAAGATGATACAATTAGTATGACAGGTGAAATAAGTAGAATGAATTTTGAACCCACAATAACGTATCAACAGAAGTATGAGTTCAGACAGAAAAGTTATTTGGTACAAAATAAGAATTGTTAGTGAGGCAATCTATGAAGATGAATTAGTCAAAAATATGACTATGGAGACATGCTATGAAGCCACCAATATAAATCCTAATAGCATTTATATCCCAATAAATGTATGCTTAGAAGGATATAATAAATATGAATTGTGTGTCTACATTGATAGGATTATTCTGTTTGTTTTGGAGAAAAGATTTTTATTTCCAGAATTTATGTGGAAGAATGTTAAGAATCCTTTACAAGTAAGGATAGCTGATAATAGTATAATGCACAACAATGAGGCCATAAAAGGGTTACCAATAGAAATAGCGCGAGTCCAATGTATTATAACAGCCCTATGGGCTACTAATCAACCCTCCCATGATATGATTATTAGAATAATTTTTAAAGACTATATTCTCCATGCACACAGACTATAAAACCAAATAATATTCATAATAAATGGTCACTCTGTCCTCATTGATAAGTTAAATAAAACTTATACTCATCAGATAATTGAGTTTACAAGCAGCTAGCACGGTGAGAAGGTAATACCTGCACAACGTGAGATAGCACTAATAATCTCACTACTTAAGTTATCTATTAAAGAGTAGATTGTTGAACAATAAGAGCAATTATGTAAAGAACTGTACTATGATAATCCTCTAAAATTTTGGGGTAAAGATAAGACATTTACAAATATTACTTTGTTAAATCCCAACACTATTATTCAAGTCAAATAAATGGTACATGCACACTAGGATATCCAAGAATTTGATAAACAAAACAAAGAACTTATGAATCAAGGATTAATTAAAAATGGTAAGATTCCTTACACCAGTCTCACTTTCATGTAAGAAATAATGCAGAAGAAAAAAGAGAAAAAGCAAGAATGATAATCAATTACAAAAGAAGCTTAATAATAATAATGACTTTAATGGTTATTAAAATCCTAATAAAAAATTCCTTTTTAGTGGAATTTAAGGAGCATCTTGGTTCATGAAAATATGTTACAAAAGCAGATACTAGCAATTAAAAATGGATATAGAAAACATTCCTTTAACTGCATTTCTTGCCCCTCAAGGACACTATGAGAGGATAGTAATGTCATTTGGTCTAAAAAATGCACCTCAAATATTCCAAAGAAGAATGAACAACATCTTCAAATATCTTAATCACCACTGTCTAGTTACATTGATGATATACTTATCTTTTTTAAGACCATAGAATAACACAATAATGATGTTCTAGCTGTCACCTAAAGATGCATTGATCATGGCATTATTGTTGGTAAGAACAAGGGCATTTACAGTTAGCAAGAAATTGAGTTCTTAAGTCTAGAAATAAAACTGGACAAATCATTTTACAAAAGCATATTCTAAAATAATAGAAAATTTTCCTACAAAGATTGAAGATAGGAAGCAATTAGAAATGATCCTTGGATGTCTTACCCATGCTTTAGATTTTATTAAAAGTCTAGCTAAATTAAGAAAACCATTATAGCAAAAGAAGTGAGCTGGACATGGACCCCTAGTGATTCGAAGATTGTTCAAAACTTTGGAAAATTTACAAAACTTCATGTTCTTAATTTACCTTGAGGGGATGATTTAATTCTTGAGACAGATGCCAGCAATGAGTACTGGAGTGCAGTACTAAAAATCAAGGAAGGAGAAAAACTCTACAAATATTATAGTGGAAGTTTTGATAAAGCAGAATGCAACTATCCTGCATTGGAGAAAGAAATCCTTGCAGTCATAAGGGGAATTAAAAAATTCTTAATGCTTTTAACCCCAAAACCTTTTCTTATTTGAACTAATTAAAAAAGGATACTTGATTTTACGAAAAAGAATTTATTAAACATGCAAGCAGAAGGCTAACTGCTGCATTGGCAATTATGACTTAACTAGTTTTCTTTATTGGACATGTATAGGGAATGAAGAATTCTCTAGCGGATAGTTTAACTCGTGAACTCGCCAATTGTGATCATTAGGGCAGAACTCCTATTAGAAAAGGAGGAGATTCAAAATGAAATGCTATTAATGCTAGAATGGGTTTCTCCGTCTAATAGATTCCTTATGGATATTTTGGAATTTCATACGAAAAGTAGATCATGCTTTGGTTTGCTCTCTTATGCCCATCTAACAGTATGAAGATTCAACCTTTTAGAGTTACGAATGAATTATCTAAGTGCGCTTATGATATTTAAGAAAAAACAAGTTCCCATTTTCAAGAAAAATGGTTCAATAACTAATATACAACCTCATTGACTACTATCATAATTATTCTGATGATATTTTGGAGTCATGGAGTATTACAATCTTCTTTCCTAATGGATCTGGACTTGGTAGTGTTAAATTCCTAGCAAATTCAATGTCTTCAAATGACCCCATCATAAAAACCTGAAAATATGGAATAATAGCTTACCTCATAGAAATCCTAGATCCAAAATGCCCATTCTTCTCAAGACTAACTAAGTTTCAACATTGTATATTTAAAAGGATCCATTGTATTTTTAAATATCTTGATGGTCCAACAAAAATTTTAAACAATAGAAGTCTATATGTCAAGGTACATTGCACAGTAATTGAGTATGAAAATGAAAAAGCCTAACTAACTCATTATCTTGTTCAATTAGTTCACTTAGATGATCTCAATTATCAACAGTAAGAGTGGTTTCCAGAACAATAAGAAGTAGTTAGTGATTCTACTTTAGCAAGATTCATCGGTCTTTACAGCATTTATCATCAAATGTGGGTATCAATTGAATAAGGAAGAATACTAATGCATTGCGCACTTTTGTCTATCATAATAATTTTAGCAAATATATGAAGGTAGAAAGAGCTACGTTAGAAGATATCTTTGATTATCTCTTTGATATTGGAGCCAAAAAGTTTTTATCAGAAAAAAAAAAGAGATATCTTTATGAATTATTTGAAAAATGAGATCTAGAACATCTTCAACTTGACACAGATTTTGATACTTATGTGGATAATGATAGATTGAAAGACATTATTGAAGATGAAGGCTTACAGAATCTCAATATGGATAACTAGTCTTGTCAGCATTAAAGTCTCAGAAAAGTTGCTACACCATTATTGTACTATTTTATCAAGTGTCAAGTCAGTACAATAATGTAGTCTACTATAGCCATACGAGTGCAGCTATAGTTATGTGAAAATATCAGTGGATGTACCGTAGCCATTGTGGCATCCTATGTAGTCTATCTCCTCTATACAAGAAAATGCCGAATACTGAGAAGGGACACGGTTATTTAAGCATACTTAAGCAAAACATAAGTTGGGTTTCTCCCTTTCTCTATGGGAAAAAAATCTCTGATGATCTTAGTAGCTTAAGTCCCTCTTCAAAGCTTTTCATTGTAATATTTCCACTTTCAAGCTTTCAATAAAAGAAGTTTCCTAGTAGGGAATGTTATTCAACCGAACTTTATGTTTTAAATATTATAATTTCTTAATTAAAATCTCACTATCCTCAAAATATAAAAACTTCATGACTAATTACATTCCGAGGTAGGAAACAAAACAGATCTATGTTGCCTGATCTAAGGGAGGTGTGGTTGAGATTAGCAATCTCTATAAATTGAAAGTTAGAGGACACCAAGGTCCAACGCCGACTAAGTTCAGGTAATGGTCAAAACTCTCTAATTAAGCTTTAATTATATTGCTAAGCACGGTGGGCTTATAACCATAGACAATACAATATTTATGATTTAATAGTTGATTGTAATAACTAATACCAGTAAATTCATTACAAGAAGTCTAATCATTTAAAATAGGCATATTTCCTTAGAAAACCCCAAAATTAGTCTTGTTGCATATCTTACCCAAATTAGGGATCATTCTATAATTTTTAATAGTTTTTGGCCAAAAGTACGAAAACAAAACCTTCAAAAGGCGGTGAAAAATCAAAAGTGTAATACCTCAAGGTAGTTAAAAATCAATACAAAAGAGCATGGTTGAACAAATTAATGCTAAAAACATGAAGGGAGGTAAGTACAAAGTACCCCTATTTGTATGGTTTTTATCGATGGCACCTGCGGAGGAGTGGTTGCCAAAATTTTGTTATTATGAATT
Source organism: Carnegiea gigantea (assembly GCA_029747015.1). Classification (NCBI taxonomy): domain Eukaryota; kingdom Viridiplantae; phylum Streptophyta; class Magnoliopsida; order Caryophyllales; family Cactaceae; genus Carnegiea; species Carnegiea gigantea. The sequence goes on from JAKOGI010000713.1 coordinate 220,667, forward strand.
TAATTTAGCTTTCATCATCATCATCATTTCCATTGCAAATGACTTCTTTCTTTTAGTGGCTTATTTTTCAACAAACGGTAAAGGCTAGAAGACAGAGATGGTGTAGATGTGAGCTTCGCCTTCATGAACATAACTGCTAAAGGCCATCGCCCTTCTTTTGGGAGGCATGGGAATGCTTAGAATTGGAGTGACTGATGCTATGCGGGGGTTTTAGTTTTCACCTTATTTTCTGTTTTCTTCTTCCCTACGCCCTGGTTCTAATATGGGTTTTGTTCTTATTCCTATTAGTCTTGATTGTCGATAGTCTCAATGACTTTGTCATTGCTCAATTCGATTATTCATTCTAATTTGTACTCAACTATCATAGATTATTAGTTAGTCAATTTTGCAAATGAGATGCAAATTTGGCTTAGATTGATTGTGACGTGCTGTAGATACCTAAAATGGAACTATATTTTGATCATCTAATGACGAAACTTATACCCCAAATGGGGCTTAGCAACATGATTAATAAATATAAGAGTCAAACTAGTGGAATAAGGAGTGTCCAAGGGGAGCATGAATAAGGATACCCAAGGGGCAAGCTGACACTGAGCTGGTTGTTTCACCAACAGGGAGCCAGGCCAGTTTCCCATGCTTTTTCTCCCTACGAAATTGAGTTTACTTAATTAATCCTAATTCTAGTTTGAGGTTTATTAGTCTATCACACTTAATTACTCAGACTCTGATAAGTCCTTAAAGTGCACTCTATTTTGAGGACATTTTATGCCATCTTTAGGGAGAATTATGTGCTTTATTCTTTTTTAGTTTTACCCTCGGGTATGGTTCTTTTCTGTCTTTTGTAGGTTTTTTGACTATTTTACCCCAAAATTGACCATAAATGAGTGTATTTTGACTCACCACGGACACCCCCAAGTCACTACGCTCGTGGAAAGAAGAAAGAATAGAAGAGTATCGAGACATAGCTCACCACAGACTGCCGTGGTGAAGGGCATGGTCCGTGGTGAGGCCTTAACTACAAGCCTGTTCATTTTTCTTCATCGTGTGGCTGAGGTTGATCGAATTCTTCTTTAAATAGGGTCATTTTTGTAGTAGAGAAGACACACGCAGCGGAAAAGAGAACTCCTTCTCTCTAGTTTTTCCATTCTTTTCTATTTTTCTAAGTTTAGTTTAGATTTTTAGTAGTTTTGAGAGTGAGTGTTGAAGAAGTGTTTACTGTTTTGAAGCCCTTGTAAAGTTGGGAAACCCTTGAAGGATCTCCAATTGTGCTAAGTTTTCTTCTCTCAAACTTTGTTTAGTTTTTGTCAATTTAAATATGTGTGAGTAGTTTTCTCAATCTAGGGATTCTTAGCTAAGTATTGATGTTGGAATCTCTTATCTTTATTGAGTTATACTTGTTCTTGATCGGGATTCGTTGAATTCTATCTTGTGTATGAAATTGTTGTGATTAAATTTTAACCAAATTCATTTGCTGATTCTAAATAGTTAAGTGAAAGACTGAATGGTGAAACTTGCTATTTGATTGATGAGATAGGACTTGACTTAACAATATTTGAAAGAGACTCACTTGTCAATAGGACTTTTAGCCATCAAAAATCTATAACTTAGACTAAACAAGGATATTTGAAAGAATGATTGGTTAGTTTAGACAATTCAGCTTATTTTGAAAGAATATTGAGTCTTAAATGCGATTGTACTCATTTCAATCTTCCATTATAGATTAAGTACATGATATATTTCATTGATCCACATTTTTACAAGGTGAAATAAATCCCTAGATGTTTTAAATTGATTGAATTTCCAATTAGGTTATAGTGTCGTTCAGACTCTCTATTGAAATTTGCTTGCTTAGCACTTTTATAGGACAAAACTCAATAGATTACAATTGGTATCCGCGGGAATGATATATTTACTAAACTACAATACCCGTGGGATTGCGGACATATGTTAAGTTTTTGGCGCAGTTGCCAGAGAACAAAGTTGTGGATATTGAGTTAGCCCTTAGAAATTGACTAAGTATTTTGTCATTTTGTCTTTTTTGTTTATATTTTTGATTTGCATTGGTAGTTTTGCTGCTTATTTTGTAAATTTCTTCTTTATATGCAAAGCCCATTTTTATTTGAATTCGATCCAGAAACTGGAAGGACTTTTCTCTATAGGAGGAAGAAATTAAGGGTAGAAGAGCAAAGAATCAAGGCTCAAGCAGTTTCTTCAACGATGGCAAGAATAAGAGGTGACCAAAGAAGGACACCCTAGGATTTTATTACCCCAGGAGTCTAAGGTTTTTCCTCGAGCATCACTCGACCAACCGTCAAAGCGAACAATTTTGGGCTCAAACCAGCCCTTATATCAATGGTATAGCAATCCCAATTCGGTGGCACCCCGTTAAAAGATTCAAACTTACACCTCTCGGCCTTTTTAGAGGTGTGTGACACATTAAAGCTCAACGAAGTTTCTACCGATGTCATTCGCTTGTGCCTATTTCCTTTTTCACTTAGGGATAAGGAGAGGGTGTGGCTTCACTCGTTGCCTCCAGGATGTATAATGACATCAGACGAGCTTATAAAAGTATTTCTTGCCAACTTCTTTCATCCAAGTAAGGCGGCAAGCCTGCGGAATCAAATCATTACTTTCTTTCAATAGGAAGATGAGATGCCCTATGAAGCCTGGAAATGATTCAAGGACCTTTTATGATTATGCCCTCACCATGGTCTTTAAAGATGGATGATTGTGTAAACATTCTATAATGAAGTCACCAAGCCATTGAGGTCTACTATTGATACGACAGCAGGAGGTACTCTTATAAACAAAACTGAAGATGAAGCATATAATCTTATAGAAGAGATGACCCTTAACAATTTCCAATGATCGTCTAAGAGAGCCCAACCTAAGCGGGTTAGAGGTAAGCTGGAATTATATGCTATTTCTATGCTTTCTTCTAAATTGATGCTATGTCTCAAAAATTGGAACGTTTGAATGTTAATTCTATTAGTTCAAGTACCCCTTCCCCATCATGTGATACATGTGGGTTAGTTGATTATTTGACTGTGCATTATCAAGTGGGTAGTCCTTTTGGCCAAGATGTAACTGATCAGTTCAACTATGTGAACAACTATTACCCTAGACCAACAAGTGTCCCTTTCTCTAGCACATATAATCTAGGTTGGAGAAATCATCCCAGTTTCTCTTGTAAGTCTAATACCCCACTGGTGCCCTAAACAAATTTTAAACGACCCCCTAGATTTCAAAAACCATCCTATCCTCAACAAGCACCTCAAAAATTCACCTTAGAGTCTATAATGGAGAATATGATTTTGGCACAAAAAAGCAAGATGAGTACATTAAGCAATTGGCCTCTAAGGCTAATATGCTTACTACTCATAATAAGATGTTGGAAGCTCATATAGCTCAACAAGCTACTTCTTTATTTACACCTCCGGGTAGACTGCCTAATAAACCCAAGTCTAACCCCCATAAATAATATAACCGTGTTACCTTGAAAGAAGGGGGATCCTGAGGATGTAACACTTGAGGAGGTAGAGAAGTGATCATGGCTGAGAGTAAAGAGAGAAATAATAAGGGTGAGCCCATAACATTTAGAGAAAATTATAGCTTTGAGATTCCCAAAGTCTTTTCCCCTAAGCTTCCTGACCCAGGTACCTTTTCTATCCCCTATGCCGTAGGAAAGCTGAAGATTGAAAGAGCCCTATGTGACCTTAGCACAAGTGTTAGTTTGATGCCCTACTCTATTCCATAAGCTTCATGGGACTATTGCGACCAACACCCTTTTCACTCCAATTAGCAAATGGTTCTAAAACACGACCTTTGCGTACGTTGGAGGATGTGCTCGTAAAAATAGGAGATTTTTGGGTGCTAGAAGATTTTGTCATTGCTGATATGACCTAGATTGACGATGCCCCAATTATTCTTGAGAGACCCTTTTTGGCTACTTCAGGTTGCACTATTGATGCAAAAAGGGGGCGAATAACATTTAAAGTAGGGGGCATTATGCTACATTTTGTTTTACGGATGAGAAAGTTGTTTCCCCCTATTCTTTCCAGTCTTATGTATTTCCTAGATCTGCCAAAACTGACCCGAGACCCGAAACTCGAACCGAATGACCTGGATCCATACCCGACCCGACACTCGAAATACGCTCACCCGAAAGTGAACCTGAAACTCGCATTGACCCGACTCGAACCATACCCGACCCGAAATTTTCTACAAAGTTGCTTGTTTGGCATGACGAGTGTATTTGACCAAAAATTGATTGAACCGAAATTGACCCGAACCGAACCATACCCGACCCAAACTGAAACAACCCGAAATGTCACTTAACCCGAACATGACCCGACCCGAACTTGACCCGACTCGTACCTGAACCGAATGACCCATTTGCTAGGTCTAGTATTTTCCCTTTGTTTTGAAATTGAGATGGAGGATGATTGGAGTTATCCTGGCCTTCTGATTCTAATTGGATTTCGACTGAAGATCCTGACCAGGGTTATGTTAAGGTGCAGTTTGGTGCTCCTACGTCACTTAGCATACCCGGGGTTGAGACCTATGCTTCTAATGAGTGATTATTACAGGTTTGCACAAGTAGTTCTTTCTTTACCTCCTATAGAAGAAGTCGATTTAGATTTTGATCTTGGGATTGAATACGATGATAGTGGTCCGTCTGGTCGAGCCCACTATCAATTTGTTTTGTATGCTGATGGTACTCTTCAACCTGAGTATCTGAGGTAGTACCTCTAGTTGAAAGACTTCAATTTCGTGGTTCACGAGAAAGACAATGCATAGGCTGTGGGGAAGTTCGATGCCCACATTTTCATTAAACCCAAACCATAATAAAAGAGAGGTCGAGCTCCCGATCTTAAACGAGCGCTTCTTGGGAGACAATCAAAGTATTTGTTTTTCTTTTTCTTTTTTTATGTGCCTTTTTTAATTGTATTTTGTATTTTTGTTATTTAGAACCTTCACTGGAAATTAATAAAATTCTAGCAAAGGCATAATAAGAGGTTTTTTTAGAACCTCCACGGACACCTCATGGACAACACCACCGTCTGCAAAGGCTCTAACAAAAAAGAAAAAAAAAGAGAGAAAAGAACAGAAAAAGGGAACCAGAGCTTACCACAGATGGTCCGTGGCCAACACCACGGTCTGGGGTGAGCCCCGCGTCCGCGGTCAAGGGTCTTTAAGGCTCCTTTGACCCCCATTCTTTTTATCTTCTTCCTGAAACTCGATTCTCTCTCGCTCTTTCTCTCTCTAAACACTCCCTTCTCTCTTTAAAACCTCCATAACTACTTCACTTAAAACCATTAATTTGTCAACAAAATCCATGAAATTTCTCCCCTGTTAACTTACTTTCTTCACTTTAACCCCATATCTCCCTTTATTTTTCATTTTCAAGTCTTTTTTCTCTCCCATTTTTCCCATCTCCATACCCACAACTTTCACAACTCCATTTTTCTCTTCCAATTTCCATTTTTCTTCCATATCTCCTCACCATTTACTTCCCTGTTCTTAAAGTTTTCATTTTCTAGCATTTTCTACTTATTTTTTTTTAGTTTGGTTTTTCAAATTTTTTTCCATCCATATTACACCACTATGACACCAAAGAAGAAGGCAAGAACCGCACAAGAAGTTGGGACTTCTAGTCAAACCCTACAAAGAGCACTCCGAAGCTCCCGAACATCGACTACCATGAGAAACCGTGGTAACATTCCACACTCCCTTGGTTTAACTAATCCATGAACATATTGCTAGATATAATGCTTTGAGTAGTAAACTAGTAGTAGGTACTCGATATTATGATGAGGATGTGTTGAATCATGTGGGATTGTTGGATGATATTTGTTAGTTGCTTGTTCGGGGCGGGATGGGTCAATTTTTAGAAACTAGGGACCGCACTTATCGGGAACTCACACTTGAATTCTTAAGCACATTGCATGTTGAGGTCACTTAAGAGAGTTACATTTCATTTTATCTTAATAAGGAGTTTTATGAACTTAATTTGAGTGCATTTAATAGTATATTTAGTTTTCCACCAAGTATAAACCTCCCATACTGCCATGTCCTTAAAGAATTCAATCCAAATGCTTTTTGGTATGAACTTTCCCAGGATCATCGGTATGGCACTAGTAATTCCAAAGTCATGAATATTCGAAACCCCTGTATTCGTGTAGCCCAACGGTTATTCGCTTGTGGTTTGTTTTCCAGGGAGGATAGTTTAAATGTGCCTGGCCTGTTTGAATTATATTTTTTGTATAGCATGCTTGAAGGTGACCAGATTGACCCAGGTCATTCTTAGTCTATTAGTTGTATAGTGCAGCCACTACTTCTGCACATAGAATTATCATTAGGGGCCTCATTACCCCCCATTGCTAGGTTGGTTGGCATTGAACCGAACCCCGATGATATAGTCGTATGTTCGGAGTGGTTGAACTTGGCTGCTTTTCAACAAATGAAATTTTGTAAGACTAATTGTGGCATATTTGTTAGATTTATCATGGGAACCGGCTTATGCCTCTCCCAAATATTGATTGCACCTCTCTTCTAAACTGGGCCAATCTCTACTTTTTACTTGGTGATGAAGAGTTGGCACGACCTGCCCCACCTCCTTCACCTCCTCACTCTAGGGCTTGTAGTTCATCCCAACCATCCTCCTCTCATGACTATCCTGACCTACATGCTACCCTTCGGTCAATTTAAAAGGCGCAAGCTTCTCTATGAGCTTATATAGAAACTGAGCATGCTTCACTCTAGGGCTTTGTACAGGAGCGCCATAATAAGCTCCATGGGATGATTGCCTCCCAAAACTAATATTTCTAAGACTTTAAGGCCTGCTTAGAGACTTAGCAGGATTAACACATTTCTCAACCCCTTCCCCTCCTCCCTCCCCCCTCCTTTTTAGAGTTTTCTGCACGCATTGAAGACAATGCGTTGTCCAAGCGTGGGGACTTGTTATAATTGCTTGTGGGTATATATATGTGTATTGTGGATGTGTGAAAATCTGTGCTTTTTTAGGTCATGCATTTAGGTTTAGTTTGCATTTTTTGTTGATTATTTAGTTTTCTAGGTTTCTTTCTTCATTTTAGTTTTGACACTTTTTAGTTTTTAGTTGCATTTTAGGCTTAGTAAAAGAAAAACCCCAAACAATGATGCCCAAAAAAAAAAAAAACAAACCCAACACCCCAAAAAAAGGAGCGTATAAATGCTCTGATGATGAGTCTTTAGACTAAATGGCTTTCTTTTGCCTATTTTAACCTTTTTTGTTCAGCCCATTTTTGAATAAAATGTTTGTTTCTACATTTTCAAACTATGCTTCATGTTTTGATCATCATATTAGATATAAGTTGATTGCTTAATGATTCTTGGCATGAATATTTGGCATATGAAATTTAAATAGCTAGATGAGCTTTGTCCTATGTGATTTTGAGCATGAATAAACTAATTCATCATTTTAGTCTCATATTTCCTTTCATGTGGGACTCTTCCTAGATTTCAAGTCTCTAGAACTTTCTTTGACTCCTGCTCAAGATCACATTTAGCATGCATATTTAGGCAACACGATTGATGCATTCTTTGACTTTATGAGCTACGTTGACCACATAGCCACCTTATGTGAATGATTTATCCCTTGCTACCCCTTTGAGCCTTTATCATGTTTATTGATGAGAACCTATATTATATTCTTTCGCCACACACATATGTCTCTTCTTTTAGTCAAGGCTATAGAGTTTTCATAGTTGACTGGGAGTAATTTGTGGATAATAACATTTTATGGATATTGTGGTTTGGTTGGATACGGTAAGTGATCCATGCTTTATTTTTCCTTTCAAAGTCAATAAGGTTACGTTTTGTGAGTCGCAAGAAAAGTGTTAAAAATTCATAGTTCTCTTTGCATTATCCTCCTTTTCAAGGGGGAAAAAAAAAGAAAGAGAAAAAACAACAAAGCACACCAAAGGTGTGTAAAAAAAGTGTATATGTTGGGGAAAAATAAAACAAAAAAAATAAAACAAAGAAGAGAAAAAGAAAAAAAGAGAAAAAAATGATGTAATAAGAGGATTTGGCATTGGTTATATATATATATATTTTTAGGCACTTTTTCTTGTGACATCACTTAGGGATGTTGTTGATATTTTGAGAAGTATGTTTTCATTGGAAGATGATGGTTTAAGCTCTTAGTCTTTGGCTTTTAGCTCCACAAATCCTAGAATGTTTGTTCCCTCCTTACCCATTTATCCCATTACAACCCTTAAAAATCCTCATGATTGTCCTATTTGCTTTGCATTATAGTGGTGGTGAATTGGAGAGTCTTATCAAGCTTATGGTTGAGTTGTCGCACTCATCCCTAAAGTGAGGTTCTATTGGTTCTTCTAAGCTCCACTTATTGTACTATGCCAATATGATAGTTTAAGTTGATTTGAGTTATTGCTTTAATGTTTTGATGTGAAGGTTCTTACTTTTTCAAAAATTTCCTTCTCCTATCTATTTGTAAAAGTTTTTCCTCACTTTTCGGCTAAACATCTTAGGTTGATTTAGTTATTGATGTTGTTGTTCATGTCTTCCTAACGAGGTTATTCATATTTTTAGCATTAGTTTCATAATTGCTTAGGGACAAACAATGGTTTAAGCATGGGGGACTCTGATAAGTCCTTAAAGTGCACTCTATTTTGAGGACATTTTATGTCATTTTAGGGAGAATTATGTGCTTATGCTACATTATGCACTTCTTTTTCAGTTTTACGCTCGAGTATGGTTCTTTTATGTGCTTTGCAGGTTTTTGGACCATTTTACCCAAAATTGACCATAAATGAGTATATTTTGATTTCCCACGGACACCCCCAAGTTACTATGCATGTGGAAGGAAGAAAGAACAGAAGAGTATCGAGATAAAGCTCACAGAGACTATCCGTGGTGAGGCCATAACTGCAAGCTTGTTTGTTTTCCTTCATCGTGTGGCTGAGCTTGATCAATTTCTTCTTTAAATAGGGTCATTTTTGCAGCAAAGAAGACACACACAGTAGAAAAGAGAACTGCTTCTCTCTAGTTTTTCCATTCTTTTCCATTTTTCTAAGTTGAGTTTAGATTTCTAGTAGTTTTGAGAGTGAGTGTTGAAGAAGTGCTTACTGTTTTGAAGCCCTTGAAAAGTTGGGAAACCCTTGAAGGATCTCCAATTGTGTTAAGTTTTGTTCTCTCAAACTCTATTTAGTTTTTGTTAATTTAAACATGTGTGAGTAGTTTTCTTAATCTAGGGATTGTTAGCTAAGTATTGATGTTAGAATCTCTCATCTTTATTTAGTTGTGCTTATTATTGATTGGGATTAGTTGAATTCTGTCTTATGTATGGAATTGTTGTGATTGAATTTTGGTCAAATTCATTTGCTAATTCTAAATAGTTAAGTGAAGGATTGAAGGTGAAACTTGCTATTTGATTGACGAGATGGACATGACTTAGCAATACCTAAAAGAGATTTGCTTGTCAAGAGGACTTTTAGCCATAAAAAATCTATAACTTAGACTAAACAAGGACATTTGAAAGAATGATTGGTTAGTTTAGGCAATTCAATTTGTCTCAAAAGAAGATTGAATTCTAAATGCGATTGCACCCCTTTCACTCTCCCATTATAGATCAAGTATATGATATATTTCATTGATTCACATCTTTATAAGATGAAACAAATCCTTAGATGTTTTATTTATTTAAATTTTCTGATTAGGTTATAGTGTCATTCAAACTCTCTATTGAAGTTTGCTTGCTTAGTACTTTTATAGGACAAAACTCAATAGATTACAATTGGTCTCTATGGGAACAATATCTTTACTAAACAACAACACCCGTGTGCTTGCGGGCATAGGTAAGACTCCTAATTAAATTAGGTTAAGATTAAGCCTAATATGACTAGGAATCGGCCTCCTTTTCCTAGACTAAGTCAGTCTGTTCAACCGTTATGAAAAGGAGGGTTGCCCTTAGGGCTGAGGATCACGAGAAACAACACCTCCCAATATGGGTCCTGCTTTCGCGGGGTCTGGGGAGATCCATATGTAGGCAACCTTACCTCTACAGCATCCCTGCCCGTAGAGAGGTTGATTCCGAGAGACCCACAAAACAATATTAGGATCATGAGAAAATTGGCATCAATTAGGCATTGAGAAACTGGCATTGTGAGAGAAATGAAATATTACGAGGGATTTCTCGTAGAGAGGTACTAGAAACTAGAGAAATGCAATCCTGAGTTTCCCACTGAGCACATTGAAGCTTTAACCAGGAAAGATGGCACTTTGTTGGGTTCCCAGGTAATCAAGTGGGTTATCCTGATGACCAAATTTTTATCTTTCCCTTACTCTTCTGCTTGATATTTCTTTTATGATTGTTGTTTTCACAATTCCTAAAGGTGTAATTGACACAGCCCACAAGCGCATGGGTGTTGTAGTCTAGATTAAAAATACCGTTCCTCTAGGACCAATGCAATCTATCAAGTTTGTCCTTCCAAAATGCTACGCAAAATAAAAATTGAGTTCGAATGATTTCTAAATCTAGCCAATCACAAGTTGAAATGCTAATTACCAATATAAGACTTCTATAAATTAAAAGCACCTAGGGATTTCTTTCACCAACAATGGATTTGATTCAGTAAATTAAGTTTTATGCTTACTAGAGTTTGGATGAATTAAGGATAACAATCATAAATAATTCAATACTTCCATTCGATATAAACTAATTGTTTAAATTAGTTTAACTAAGGATTTAGATTATCAATTTTCCTTTCAACATGCAACTTTCTCTTAGAAATTACTATGCTAAGTCTAATCTAGTCGATTGAATAGTGGATTTCTCCTTTCAGTAATTCATCCTACTATTTAACAATTTGCAAGAAATTTTAGCCTAAACCACTCAGAACATACAGAACATAAGATAGATTGAAACAATCCAAATACATTAAGCACAATATTGATAAGATTAAGGATTGAATTGCATTGTTTGGCTAACAAATACCTGGACTAAAGGAAAACTACTCACATATGTTTATTAAACTAACAAAAGAGATTAAACAAGACACCAAAACAACTTAGAACAATTCTAATGGAGTTTAAAGAGTAGGGAAAAGAAATTGCTCAGCAACAATGGAGTTTCTAGTTGATATTTCAATCTTCAAGCGTCCAACTTGCAATTTATCTTCCTTCTAATCCTCTTCTTGCCCCAAAATGATTAAAATTACAAGACTTTTGAGAGATTTTTGAAGTTGAATGAGTTGGTTCGTCTTTCTTGCAGTTGAACACACCTTGATATAGGAGCCAACATACATTCTCAGCCAAAGAATCGAGGAAAACGAAAGGTTGGATATGCTTTAGACTTACCACGGACCGTGGCCTTTACCACAGACGGTCCATAGAGGCCTCTGTTTCAGTTGTTTTTCATTCTTCCTCCTCTGCATGCCCAGGTGCATCTGTGCTGTGTCACAAACTCATCCATTTGAGGGTTAATGCCTAGCCAAATAGGTCTTAAAACTTGCAAAAAGTATCGTAGAACTATACCCAAGCGTAAAATGGGAATTTGAGGCATAAATTATAACATAAAGCTTATAAATTCCCTAAAATTGCAACAAATGACCCAAAAATGATATAATCTTTAAGTATTTATCATACTCCCCCATACTTGAATCGTTGCTTTTCCCTAAGCAACTATAAGATTGAAACTATGATGAAAAATCTCTATAGGTAGACATTAGTAGCATTATCAATAGCCAAATAAACCTAAAACTTATCCCAAAAGTAATTTAAACTGTTACAAACAGATAGGAGAATGAAGTTTTTGAAATATAACTGGAGACCATCACATCAAATATTGATTTAACCTCTCAAATCAACTTGAACACTCGTATCGGCACATGTAATAGGTTGAGTTAGAAGACCCCATAGAATCTCACTTGAGCAATGAAGCATTCATCACTCGTGTTTTAAAGTATAACTTGTTTCTCTTAAATCTCGTTCCAAAGAATCAGTCTACCATAAGCTTGTTATGACTCTCTAATTCACTGTTACTAGAATGCAAAACATACTAGACAATTACGAAGACCTAAATAGGGTTGTAACAGGGCTATGGGTAATGGTTTAGAGGGGAATAAACATTTTGGGATTGTGGAGCAAAAAGCCAAAGCATAAGAGCAAAATTATCACCTCCTGATTTTTCCATAAAACGAACTCCTCAAATCAATACATATCAAAGATACAAACAAATCCCCTTAGTTGATTCAAAACGAGAGAAAGTGTTGAAATAATCCAATCCAATGTGAATGCCAAAATCTTTTATTTCACAATTTTTTTCTTTTTTATTTTCATTTTTTTTCTTAGTCTTTTTATTTTTCTTTTTCAAAGAGAATGATTATGTACATAACATTAAGTACCCTTCAGTACTTCTCAACCAACTCATAAAAACCAACCCAATTGCAACAAAGGGAATTCATGCATGGAACTTACAAATCCCTTATTGCATCCAAACAAACAAAAAATGAAACACTATAGTCTTGGATAAACAAGGTAAGATAAGTATTTAATCAAGGGCTACATTAGAGGTTCACATCAATAAAAAATGTCAGGCTCAAAGGGGGTTGTAAGGAGTAAATCATGCATAACAAGGGTGACTTTTTGGTTAATGTAGCATATTAATTTAAAGAATGCCTCAATCATGTTGCCAAAATGTGCATCTTAAATGTGATCTTGAACAAGAGTTAAAGCAAGTTCTAGAGATTTAGAAACTAGGAAGAGTCACAAATGAAAATGAATAAGAGACTAAAATCAATGAATTAGTCTATTCAAGCTCAAAATCTCACGTGACAACTACCAAAGTATAACTATCTCATTAAATCTCACATGCTAATATTTATGCAAAGAGTCATTAGGCATTCAAGTCATATTCAACATGATGGTGAAATCAAGAAGCACATTTTTAAAAACCCATAATCAAAAACTTTTATTCACAAATGGGTATAACTAAAAGGTCAAATTATTTAAGCCGAAGAAAGCTACCTAGTTTAAAGACTTCATCATTAGAGGATTTTTCTCTTTTTGTTCTTTTTGTTCCTTTTTTTCAGAAGCATGATAAACATAATTTGCAAAAACTAACCCTAGATGCTCCTAAAAAGAATCTGAAATGCAAATATAAAGCAAAAACTATAAAAAGAAATCTACAAATAAAAAGAAACCTAAATGCTCAACTAAAATGCTCTAAATACCCTAAATGAACAGTCTAATGTAAACTAATGCAAACTATTCACAACGTCCACATACTCATAAACACATACTCACATACTCAAAAACGAACTTAACTCCTCCATGCTTGCACAAAGCATTGTCTTCAATGCAAGCACATGATAAACAAGTGGGAAGGGGAAGAAGAACTAAAAAAGAGGAAGAGGGGGAGAAGACGGAAGGTAGGTTGAGATATATGCCAATCACACCAAGTTTCAAGACAAGCCCTAAAGTCTTAGAAATAGTGATCTTGGGAGGGTGGCATGCTCAGGTTGGACATAAGCCCGTAAGAAAACTTACTCCACTTGGATGGGCCATAGGGCGGCGTGTATTTTAGTACATTCCTGAGAGAAGGAAGATTGGGATAAACTAGAAGCACCTAGATGGGTTGAGGAAGAGGCAGGGGTGTGGGATGAGCCAACTGTTCATCACCGGGCATAAAAGGAAGGTCATCTGGGTTCAAAAGAGCAGTTCGGTCAACATTTGGAAGAGGCACAAGCCTGTTTCTAGGGTAAATTCAACACGTTCGACCACCGTCCATCGTATAAAATTTCATTTGCTTAAAGGCTATTAATAGTAGCCTCTCAGACCTAGAGACTCTATCATTAGGATACCAACTGAAGTAGCTATAGGGGTAATAAGACCCCTAATCACTATCCTCTTAGCAAAACTAGTAGCTGCACTTAACAATTGATTGGCAAAGAAAGACCCAGGGTCAATACATGTCCCTCGCAACATGCTATGCAAGAAATACAACTTGAACAGACGAGGCACATTCAAACTATCCTCCAGAGCAAACAATCCACATGCAGGCATACGTTGGGCCACTTGAATACAGATATTTCTAATAACTGTACCTTTAGAGTGACTAACATCATGTTAATAATTCCCAGTGATGGTATACCAAAAAGCATTGGGATTAAACTCTCTAGGCACGTGACGATGGTCTAAATCCAAACTAGGTGAAAAATCACAAATACTATTAAAAGTACTCAAATTCAACTCAAAGAATTTCCTATTTAGATAAAACAATATGTAGTCCTCTTGACATTGGGGACCACCCGTTACTTACACATACAAAGTGCTTAAGAATTCAAGAGTAAGGCCATGATATGTGTGGTCACGTGTCTCTAAAAATAACCCATACCCCCCTGAGCAAACAGCTAATGAATATCATCAAGCAATCATAAGCTAGTCAACAAATCCTCATTAAAATACCGAGTAGCCACATTAATATTACAACTCAATGAATTATATCTATCAATATATTCAAGATTAGTTAAACCAAGCAGGTCAGTTAAACCAAGCGGGTTAGGAGGGTTACCTCAATTCCGCGTGTTGGTGGATTGTGGGGAAGCCCGTTGGGGCATTTGACTTGATGTCCTCACTCCTTGAGTAGTTTGGGTTTCCTTTTTTGGTACAATGAATATGAAATATGGATGAGCATGTTGGAATGGAATCCTAACTATGAGAATTGGGTGAAAGGAAGAAAAAATGAAGAATTTCGGGCAAATAAAGGGTAATAGGGAACAAATGAAGGAAGAAAAATGAAAAGTTGGAAGAAGAGAAGATGGAAATGGGGTGTAGAAGATATGGGTTATAGAGATGGAAGAATGCAGTAGAAATGAGAGTGGAAAAGGAAAAATTGAAAGAAATTTAGAGTTAAGATGAAGAAAATGGATGAAAATGGAAGAAAATTGGCTGAAATTGGTGAAAATTTAAAGGTGAAAGAAGGGTGTTAATGGAGATTTTAGAGAGAGAAGGTGAGCTTAGAGAGAGAAAGTGTCAAAGGTAGAAGATGAAATGGGAAGAAATTGAGTCACAAGGGGGGAAAAAACCCTTGACCCATTGTAAACAGACCACCACGGACCGTGACAATGACCACGGAGGGTCGATGGCTGGCTTTGTCCTGGAAATTTTTCTAAGTTTTGGGCAAGGGTGCCACGGACCATGATGGACACTACTAATGGTCCATGGTGGCTTCTGTCTAGACCTTCTAAAACACTCTTACATTTTCTTGTGTTTTTTTTTTTTTGGTTTTTTTCCTTCTTTTTTTTCACTTTTTTTGTTTTTTTTCCTTTTTTTATACGACTAAATAAAAAAGAAATCTATAAAAGACATGGGTTGCCTCCCAAGAAGCGCTCTTTTGGGGTCAAGAGCATGACTCCACCTCTATACAGGCTCAGGATCGGTAAGAGTAACAAATGAAGAATTAGATGTCTCAACTGCTGGCGTGCCTTATCACGAACTTCAAAATCACATGCTTACAAAAAAAGGTACCACCTTAAATAAATGGAATAGAGGTCCTTCTTAAGCATCAAATACCGCCAAACAGCGTACATACAAAATTATCTTGTAGTGGACTCCATCGGACATACCACTACCAAATTCGAACCCCAAACCTAAGTCATACTTAACTCCATCTGAAGGATGAAAAGACATCCGCACTCGGGCAAACCAATAGTAATCACTCAATGAATCCTCATTAATGGAAGAGGGCTCGTCCTTGGCGAGACAAGGTGGCAATTGGGCTCCCAAGTCCACCTTCGAACAGTCAAGGTCTTAGCCCTTAGTGGACTCACAGTCAATCTCAAGAGGGTCATTAAAATAAAATTCATCAAATGTAATAACCACATCAGAAAAAGCGCATCCACAACAAGCAAATAAAGTGCGTGAAAAGTCTTGGTCCTTAAACAAACCAAATTCAGCATGGTGCTCCCCCACATCAAACGTCAACTGCCCCCCTTTACATCAATCTTGCAAACCGCAATAGCCAAGAAGGGCCTTCCAAGAATAGTTTGGGTATAGGCATCTTCGCCCATGTTAAGAACTACAAAGTCATTAAGCACATAGAAACCACCCACTTTGATGGGAACATCCTCTAAAATACCCAAAGGATACTTTATGAAACTATCCGCTAATTGAACAGAAATAGGGGTGGATTACGGCTATTCTAAGTCGAGCCTCTTGAAAATAGAAAACGGCATCAAACACACACTCAAACCAAGATCGCATAAAGCCCTATTAATACTCACATTTTTAATCAAACAAGGAATGGAAAAGCTACCGAGGTCTTTAAGCTTAGCAGAAAGCTTATTGTGTACTGCAACACTACACTCCCCCCTAAAGTTATAGTCTCATGCTCATTAAGCTTCCTCTCGTGGGGGAAAGGTAAGGGAGACATGTGAGGTGTTGGGAAAGAGGGCGCAGACCTTTCACTCACTGCATTGTTCTCCTCACAATCCTCCTCAAGCCTAGCACCCTCAAAACCCTCTAATCCACTTCTCAAGATAACACGATTGCACTTTTCTGAGGACCAGGCTTGGGCTTACTTGGGAGTCTACCAGGCGGTGTAGATGAAGAGCTAGCTTGTTGAGCAATTTGGGCTTCCAATATTTTATTTTGAGTAGTGAGTACATCAGCCTTAGAGGCCAATTGCTTGACATACTCATCTTATTTTTGTTGCACCAAAAGCTTACTCTCCATCATGGATTCTAAGTTAGACTTTTGTGGAGCTTGTTAGGGTAGGCCGGTCTTTAAAATCTAGGAGGTAGTCTAGCATTCATTTGAGGCATATGAGAAAGGCTAGACCTATATCAGAAATTGGGGCGATTCATCCAACCCGGATTATAAGTATTGGAAAAAAGCACACTGGTCAATCTAGTGTTGAAATTGTTGTCATAATTGACTTAGTTACTAGTATCTTGGATAAATGAACTCCCAACTTGGCAATCCACAGTTAAATGATCAGCGGAGCCACAAATTTCACATGATGGGGGAGGGGAAGTTGAACTGGCAGACTTTACATTCAAATGGTCCAACCTTTGAGTCATGACATCTACTTTAGTAGAAAGTAATCTAAGAGTATCAAATTCTAACATACCGCCGACCTCTTGGGCTAGTTTCTCTCATTGGACCATCGGTAATTATTGAGTGTCATCTCCTCGATCAAGCTATAGGTCTCACCCTCCATCTTATTCATCAAGGTACCACCCGGCGCTGCATCTATGGTAGACTGTACTGGTTGAGTGCCTCCATTGTAAAAAATTTGAACAACCATCCACCTTTGGAGTCCATGATAAGAGCATAATCGCAACAAATTTTTAAACTGCTCATAAGGCTCATAGAGTTTCTCATCTTCCCTTTCAGCAAATGTGGTGATTTGATTCCTTAGACTTGCCGTCCTACTAGGAGTAGAGCTTGGGAATGGAAGACCTTGGTGAGCTCATCCCAAGTGGTTATCGACCTCGGAGGCAATGAATGGAGCCACGCCAATGCATTCTCTCTTAATAGAAAAGTAAACAATCCAAATCGTATGGCGTCAGTTGAAACTCCATTGAGCTTCAAGGTATCGCACACCTCTAAAAAGAACAAGAGCTGTAGATTCAGATCTTCCATCGGGGGGCATCCAAATTGTGCTTATTGCACTATGGATATGACAGTCGGTTTGAGCTCAAATTTATGAGCTTGCACAGTTGGCTTACAATGCTTGAAGTGATGCCATGAATACCTAGGGTAATGAAGTCCTGAATTGTCCTTCATTGATCTCCTACACCTCCCACCATTTTTGGAGAGGTCTCTTGAGCCTTAAGCTTTTACTTCTCTAGCATTTGTTTCTTCTGCCTCGAGTGAAAAGTCCTCTCTATCTAAGGATCGAGTTCGAAATGGAAAGGACTTTATATAAAAGAAGAGAAATCCTGTAAACACCACCACAACCAACTACCAAAGGAAATCAAAATAATAAAAAAAAAAACGCATAGTCAATCTTCAAAGGACTAACTCAATATTTGACAAATTGGTCTGCAGCAACGACACCAAAAACTTCACACAGCCGGCAAGCGCATGGGTGCTATGGTCTAGATTAAAAATATCAGTCCTTTAGGACCAATGCAATCTATTAAGTTCATTCTTATAAAATGCTAAGCAAAATAGAAATTGAGTTGGAATGATTTCTAACTTTAACCAATCGCAAGTTGAAATGCTAATTATCGGTGTAAGACTTCTATCAATTAAAAACACCTAGGAATTTATACCAATAATGGATTAGATCTGGTAAATTAAGTTCTATGCTTACTTTAGCTTGGATAAATCAAAGGATAACTAATTCAATTCTTCCTTTTGAAATAAACTGAATTGTTTAGACTTATCAAATTGCCATTCTTTTAAAGGTTCTTAAATTAGTTAAATTAAGGATCTACATTGTCAATTTTCCTCTCAACATGCAAGTTTCTCTAATAAATTACTACGCTAAGTCTAATCTTGTTGATCCAAAAGCGGATTTCTCAAGTACTTCACCCTACTATTTAACAATTTGCAAGCAATTTTGGCCGAAATCACTCACAACTACACACCACAGGATAGATTGAAACAATCCAAATGGATTAAGTATACTATTGACAAGATTTAGGATCTAATTGCATTGTTTGACTAACAAATTCCTAGACAAAAGGAAAACTACACACACATGTCTATTAAACTAACAAAACATATTAAACAAGATATCAAAATAACCTAGGACAATTCTAATGGAGTCCAAAGAGTGGGGAGAAGAAATTACTTAGCAACAATGGAGTTTCTTGTTGATCCTTCAATCTTCAAGCCTCCAACTTGCACTTTGCCTTCCTTTTAATCCTCTTTTTTACCCCAAAATGATTAAATTACAAGACTATTGGAGAGATTTTTGAAGTAGAATGAGTTGTTCTTCTTTCTTGTAGGCGAACATGCCTTGATATAGCTCAGCCACAAAACCAAGGAAAATGAAAGGTTGCAGCTGTTTTAAGCCTGCCATGGACCGTTGCCTTCACCATGGATGGTTTGTGGAGGCCTCTATCTCGGTTGTTTCTCAATTTTTGTCTTCTCCATGGATATAAAGGCTTTTGGGCTTCCGTGGTGAGTGAAAAACTCATGATTTGAGGGTTAATGTCTAGTCAAATGGATCTTAAAACCTGTGAAAAGCATCAAAGAACCACACCCATGCATAAAGCGGGAATTTGAGGCATAAATTATAACATAAAGCCCATGAATTCCCTAAAAATGCAACAAAATGACCCAAAAATGATATAATCTTTATGCACTTATCAATAAGCTTTAGGTAGTTGCCCGCCCGCTATAATTGGTTTACATTAATTTTGTTCTATTTGGACTAAGGTTACATCTTTTGCATTATTAATATTGATTTGTACTAATTTGCTGCATGATTGTGTGATAGTGTGATTAAAGTTTTGATTTCCCATATTAAATAGTAGATGTTGTCAATGATAACGGGCAGTAATCTGATGCATCTCACTACATCGTTGTCCCATCGTTTCTGAATCTAGATCTTTAATTCAAGGCCAACGAGTCAAGGTGGTCCGCACACTAGGGATTCCTCGAGAACCTTTCGAAAACCTAATTAGTTGGACCTTTCGATGTCTCTTCGGTTATCCTTATCGGTTATGATTCGCTTCGAAAAAGTAATTGCGATTTGTAAATTTTCCTTAAAACTCACTAACAAATCTACTAATGATTTGATTGTTTTCATTTTTTCATTTTTATCTTTTTTTATTTTATCTTTTCACAGAACAGCTCTAATCTAGGATAGTGAAGTTGCCTTAACTAGGAACTGGGTCTTGCACTAGCCCAGGAACCTGCCGAGTTCCTCGGTCAGGAAGGATGCCATGTTCTTGCAACAGGCAGTAGTCACTACCAAGGATCAGGATCAGGTGATTGGGCCTTATTTTGGCCCAAGAACCTAGTCGTGTTCCTGGATCAGAATATAGATCCAATTTCCTAACCTGTTCCTATAAATATGCTAACTTATGATTTCAAATAAAAAATAACAATAGAAATTAATAGTTAATTTTGAAAATAAACTAAAATAAATACCTGACAAATAAAGTCAAACCATTAATGGGGGACTTGAGACCCGGGATAAGTCCCCAGGGTTGTTGGTCCTTACAGTTGCGAGTCCACTAGAGATTTTTTTAAAAATGGGTGAGATTTGAAATTCAACATAGGAAATAATTTTAATTGCACTTGCATTAGGCATCCTACATTAAAAGGTGCTGCCTTAACCAAATCAAGAGCATCTCCAGGTAACCCTGCTATTATCCCTCTTAAAACCAACTGGTTAACTCGGTGGGTCTACTAGATGCTACTGATCATGCATTGATCTACTACTTGCAACACACATTCCGGTCTACATGACTTAAGGAAGCAACCAAAATGTTCTAATCTTGCCATACACCTATGGATGACGTACGAAGTGTTTGATTGCGGGATGACTGTTTTAAACCTGACTTAAAAATCCTGTAACTTAGAACTAAATATGATCAAATTAAGAGACGGGATGTATTGAGGGTCAAGTCATGAGGGTCGACAAGTAGGATTTTCTCGACCCTAACTCTACCCAACTCTCATGCAGATCGACATACCTTTTACCTTAACCCTGACCCTATGGATATCCTATAGTCATACTCAACCCTCAAACTGTCCCATGTAGAAAATGAGATTTTTTTTTTTTTTAGTAGGTTGCATTTTTATTATAAAGTTCAGCACTAAACATCCTAACAAACAAAAGATCAAGCAATATTACAATGTCCCAATGAAATGTGTCATAATTACAAGCATTCTAATGCCTAATTTAGTTATTAAAATGATTAGTTCACTAAAATGATTACTCCAAACATTAGAGAGGAAGTGTGAGAAGGTTAAAAACCAGTGAGACTTGGAGAGGTGAGTGAGGGGCCTAGGCTGAGAGCAGTTGAGAAAGTAAAAACTCAAAAGGCTTTGAACAAGTCAAACCTAAAGTAGTAGTTTTGATTTCAAATTTTAATTTTTTTTAAAAACAATAAGGGTTAGAGGGTTAAAATCTCTACCTGAGCCTAGCCCTCATCATAGTCAGGCACTCTTAATTTGAGGGTCAAGGCAGATGCTTTAAGTCTTAGGACAACCCAGGTTAGGAAAGGTCAAACTTAGAAACTAAGGTTATGAACCAAAGCAGCTTCAAAGCCAATTGAGCTCTAAGGGCTCTTGATCTCGAATCCAACTAGGCTCTTAATCTCAAACTCAACTAGGCTCTAACCTTAGTCTAAGAAATAAAGGTCCTAAAAGGAGATTTAGCTAAACTTCAATGGGCATGATTGGGTGTTCAAAAAAAAAACAAAAAAAAGAGTTTGCATCCTAGTAGTAGTCTAAAACTGTTTTAGGAAAAGCCGACTAAGATTGTCTTTGGTCTCAATCTAGGAAAAAGGAGTAAGAGTCAGTCGTCTAGGCTAATTAGGAACCCGACCGATGTTCTAAGGGAGTTTGCATGCATCTAATTAGGTGTGGACTTAGAATAAAAAAGGGCTAAAGAGTTAGGATGCCAGTCTCGGGGGCACAATAAGGAACCCTACCGGTTTACCTGGTGTCTGACTGCATTATATTAGATCTAAATGTAATATAAAAAGGGTCAAGAGCCAGTATGCCAGTCTAGGAGTCCAATATAGAACCCAACTGATGTAATAGCTCGAACCTAACTCATGCTAATTACTCTAGTTGATTTCAATTTAACAGAGTTGAGAGCCACATTCAATTTGACATTTAAAATATTTATGCAATTTTAGGTTGAAACGACAAATTAAAGTGGTCTCGAAGTAAAGGTCACTTCGTACAAAATCATTTGATACATATAAACGAATATAAATTAGTGTATCTAAAAAAATGATTAAAAGTAATATGTTTTTCATTAAAAAGTAATAATAACTAGATTAGTTAGTGTAAATTTAGTTACCCACACTACGTAAATAAAACGATAATGTGAATAAAAAATAAATTAATAAATAAATACAAAAATATATATTACTAAGTGTGGTTGGAATTGATAAATTTTCTCTTTAAAAATTCATGGAATTACAAAAAAAAGGGTCAAGTACATTTGCATAATAGAGGAAGAATTTTTTTTTTTTAGAACAAAGGGGTGGGAAAAGAGATAAGAATAGAAAGAATTTTTATTTAAATCAATCAAACTCCCCCTAATTGTCACCGACATGAGCACATCTCTACCCCCCTCCTTTTTTTTGGCCCAGCATGTGTATCCTCCTTCCCATCTCTGTTAACAGCATGGCCCCAATACCTGTACCTATGTCATCCCACGCCGCCAGCCTTGCCACCACTCATCTACTGCAATCGCCAGCCGGAGCAATAAGCGGTGCCGCCTAGTTGTGCCACCCGTCTTTTCCACCCCTCTTTAGCTTATTTTTGAGGTTGTGAGGTGAATCCTAATTTCCCTCTAATTTCTATTTTACTTCATAATTTTATTATTAAATGTGTTCTTTTAGGTGGATAAATTTTGATTTGTGTGAAATTAAGGTTTATCTATAATAATCTTGAGAATTAGAATGTGTGTATTTGATGGAGTTTTGAGTATGTAGGTGTTTGGTGAGGTTTAGAATATGTGTTGTCAAAGTGAATTCAAATAAGTTGAGTGAATTGACTTTTAAAGAATTTTAGTTGTGTTGTAAGAAATTGTGGTTGTGTGTAGGTGTGTTGGGTTTTGTTATTGAAAGGTTGAAGAAGAAAAGAAGGAAAGAAATGGTAGTTTGGGAATTTTTGAATCAAATTTACTTGACATGAAATTTTGGGGTTAATTTGGGAGATTAGATTGTGTTAGTGTTGATTATAAGCAAAATTGGTGTTTAAAGGCATAAGTGAAGCTTGAACTTTATAGCCTCATGGATGTAACGAAGCTAAATAGTTAAGCGTGACGTTAAGGGTAAAACTAAGTGTTAACACCACTCAAGAAATATAGCTACAAGTTGAATTATGTTTAAATTAAGCGTGACCTAATCCTTTGTAGCTCAGCAAGTAAACGATGATTAAAGTTCACGTAAACCTTGTTTTTTATATTAATGCCTTTTCAATTGGCTATGAAAATGCATATACCATATTGACAATAAGATTGACTATATAAAATAATTTAGACAGTCTAACTCCTTTTGCTAATGAATTATTAATTTTTGAAGAGTGGATACTAGGATATGGTGATAATAAAGGTAACAATAACAACAACAAAGCCTAATATGGTCAGCTCAATATTGGACGGGAAGTCATGCTCTTCTACATGTTTAATTAAATATGGAGAGTTAAATTAATAATTAGGAAGAATACCAAGAAGAGTCATGGATTCCTTACCAAAATTGTAGTAATAAAACTACTTACACTTTCCTAATAATGGAGCCTATTTGGAATAGAGGCGATGCCATTTTTGTCGTTATCGAGCCCAAAATGAGGGTTTTTTTTTTTTTTTTTGAGGGAGAGCTCTTCTAAAAGATTCAGGTATGTTTACTGCTTGTACGCTTCAAAAATTCACATGTTTTTCATAAATATTAAAATCTCATTATATATAATTATTTAATAAATCATTTTCAACTGTTGTTTTGCCACATAATCAAATAGACCCACAAGTTATCAATTATTAGGGCTTATGCCCTTCAGTTTACCCACACGGCTTCAGGTTGGGCTATCTGACCAGCCTGGTAGGTGTACACCTATTTAATTATCACATTATACATATAAGCTTATCAGTTTAGGTTCCACATTCAGATAATAATCAATAATAGTTTTAATCTCATTCTCTCTTTCCCTGGTTTCAAACTAAAATGTTTTGAAATACAGTCGCTCAGTGAAAAATGAATTTATCTTTCACAGTATAGGGGTGAACATACTAAGCCTCAGCTCACCCTTTGAACATTTTGTGTTTTCATGTTTTAGGTTGAACATTTGAAATGTTATGCATTGGGCATTGCAAGTGGAGTAAGAGTTAATCAAGGGGATTTTGCGAGGCTCACACTAGCATTTTTCTTAGTCTTGAGGTGCCTGCAAGCCTATAGGTAGGTTTGGATCCATTGTTTGGGCTTAAGCATGTGCAGTCTACAAGCCACTTATTTTGATATTTATATGGGGTGTTATTATGTTGGAGTCAAGCATTCTGAATAATTACGCCTTATCCTTTTTAGGATGGCGGTAATACCTTATTCCGACATTTTTTAACCATATGGGTCATTAAGGACCAATTAATTAAAGCCAATTACATAATTAGAAGTTGGGGTGTTGCAGCTGACATCCTTTAGTCTAGTGTAACCCAGATCATGTCAGCTTGGGTCAAAATTTAGTCAGCATACTGTGCTCTTAGTGTTAGTTTTCATAGTTCATTAGTCAGCATACTTAGATGAGCTAGTTCTCAACACTTTCCATTATTCATCAGGATAGGAAGGAATAGGAAAGTACTCGAGTGGAGTCCAACAACTGGAAGATTTTTATTTAAAGAACAGTCAGAGGAAGCTCCAGTTGAGAGGTCAAAGTCAACACCCAAGTCAAAGACAAATCTTATACCAATTTCAATGGCAAAGAACAATGAAATCTCTCAACTTATGAAGATGATCAAAACATACAAACCAAAATGGAAGAGAGTGATAAGAAGATGAGGGCAATGGTTGTTATGCTCTAGAAGCTCACCAAGAAATCCCAAGCGAAAAGTGAGCAAACACCACCCCTCCCCCCCCCCCCCCGCGGAAGAGGTAAACAATGAGGGAAAGGGAGAAATGGAGAATAGGAAGGAAGGAGAACTAGAGAAAGGAACTCCTCCGGCTGATCCACGTATAGATCGCATATAATAACTACTTAAGAAATCGTTTATGTTAAACAATTATTTTAATGACTATGCGGGATTCACTTATGTCCTGAAAGGAAAGATGCCCCCAAAATTCACTATGCTTAAATTAAAGTTTCATAAAACTAAAAATCCTGATCACTATATGAGAAACTTTATTAGCGTAATGACTCTAAAGGGGATTAACGAAGATATCTTTCAACTGATATTTCATTGGACCTTTGACAAGAATGTTATGAGGTGATACAATACTATGGACCTACAAAAGATCACAAATTGGGATGATTTATGTAGAGATTCTTACGTTAGTACTCGTGCAATACTGATCTTCTAATCACACTCAGAGACTAGAGCTGCTCAAACAAGAATAAAAAGAAGGGCTCTCTAACTAGCTAGATGCAAGGCAAAGGCTGCTTACATGGTAAACCGACCTTCTGAAGCCAATCAGGTGATATTGTTCATTAGGAAACCTCCATACATAGGTAGCACCTGCGGTTCACATCATTAAAAAACTACGCTGCATTGAGGAATGTCAACATGATGGTAGAGGAAGAGCTATCCAAAGAAGCACCTGCCAAAACTGGTAGCAACTGGAAAAGTAACTACCAAAATAAGGATAGAAAGGCTAGCAGTTCCAAGGAAGTACATGTGATACACCATTTTATCGAGTATATCCTCATGGGAACCACCTACACTCAAGCTCTAAAGCGACTTCTAATCAAAGGGAAAATTGAACTCCCTAAGATTAAGCCAAAGTCCAATGCTCTTAGCCAGTATAAGACCTTTGGCTTAACCAGTATTGTAAGTACCACTAGTCACGAGGGCATGACGCTGAACATTGTTGGTCCTTTAAAAATGGGCTAGAAAAGATATTCAGATTAGGACAACTCCCGCTACCTAAAGTAACCCAGAAGCCCAGCAATAACAAAAACCCACTTGGGGACCATGAAAGCATCTTCACTGTCAATGACCAAAAAGAGGAATGGGACCATTTGTGTTCATACAAAGCACTCACGACCCAAAACCAAGGGTAAGCATGCTTATACAGCACTTGGAGGTCCTCACACTATGGAAAAGTGATGAAGATAATGCGTATGAAAGCTACGGAGGTTACATGCTTGCTGAAGCAAGCAATGATGACTTATAAGGAGAGATTTAAGAAGTGGACTTCAGGGCAAATGAGGACTATATGGGAGTCTAACATCTTACAAAACCTGGGAGACACCAAGCTAAGGAGGTACACCAGCGTCAGAGAAAGATCCAGCATTAAAGCAATTGAAGAAACTTAAAGTTGAAGTAACAATCTGGCAACTCATTATAGTTTCTCAAAAGCATAGACAACTCCTAATAGATAGGCTTAATAAAATTGACTTATCCCCTAAAGCTCGCCTGAGGAATGGATAGCCTCAATTGTATCTGGTGAAGGCATCATACCCTTTAGCAACAAAGATCTCCCACTAGAAGGTTCGACGCACAACAAATCCTTTATCTCACTGTGATATGTCGTCAGAAGCATGTTCCCCTCACCTTAGTCAATGACAGTCATCTATGAATGACTATCCTTGGAGAAGGGATAAAAGGTTGGGGATCAAGTATGATCCACTCTCGACACCATCCACTCAGCTAAGAGAATAGGATAACTCAAAGAGGCTAGTACTGCGCACTATTCTTCTCCCCATTATAGTGGGTCCTATCAAAAGAAATATGGAATTCCAAGTTTCAGATAAACTAGCTATCTTTAACTTACTCCTGGGAAGGCCATGGCTTCACAACCACTAGGAAATTCCTTCTATTTTGCTCCAGAGGGTGAAGATGTTGATATATGGGTAGGTATTAACCATTAAAAGGGATATTTTGTGTGCTACAATCACTAACTAGGGGCCAGTACTGGAAATAGAGCACAATCACAATGACAGAGACCTCTATAACTTTGAAACAATGGCAATCTTAGAAAAGGACAAAGCTTATTTCGACTTGATCCCTATTCAAATCTAAATGTGATTGCTATCCTTAAAAGGTAGGGCTACTTCCCAAGAATGGCTATAGGACGAAGAGCACATGGGTGGACTACCTTCCTCTTGACTCAAAAAGGTGATTACATTCTAAAAGAAGTAACCAAGGCTAGGCAAGAAACCCAAGCCTAGAAGGTTGCTGCTAGGAAAGGGTACTCAAAGCACTACACTATAAGGAAATATCCTCTCACTCTCAATGAATAATTCCTGTACAAGGGAGACAACTTTCATTTCTATGGCTTCACTGAGCCTTACTACTAAGAAGAGAAGGAAATTTTAGTGCCTGGTCTAAAAGTATTCAATGACTACCAACTGCTGGAGAAAGAGGTGCTTACTACTATGAGAGAAGATCCGTTCACACAAGATTGGGTCTACCTAGCTAAAAGCAACAACTTCGAGATCCTGTTCAGGTAAGGCTATAGGAAAAAACAAGACCCTGCTGTTGTTCTGTCCCTCACCATGTTTAACAGTCATCTTGACCGTGCCAACTTGATTACCAAGGCTAACACTGAAGGTGGCAAGCAAGTGACTTGGATAGCTACAGAGGAAGGAAAGGGGCTCACCACAACTATAGGGGGTAGCTTAGGAAAATTTACAATAGAGTCTATGAGTCAGTCTTTAGTTTATGTTCCTTCAAACTCTGCATTAGATGTACCTGTTCCTGATCTCAACAAGATGAAATCTTTTTCTTATAACGCATCTAATACCTACCCTTTTGAATGCTTTGCCTCCTATAACAAAAATGAAGATATAACTTCTAAAGAATTAATCAAAGCAGTGGAAGATCGTAAAAATCAAACTCCCATAATTGAAGATACAAAACCAAATCAACTTGGATACTCCTAATGAATATCGAGAGCTTAAAATAGGAAAATGAAAAACCCTAGATGATCAATGGGTGACTTCCTTTGACCAAATAAAGAAAGGTATAAACCCTTGATGATGATCAATCTTCCCTAAGAAGACCTAAAAGAGACAAAAACCCCAAAATAATAATGATAATCCAACAAGATCACAACCTCAAGCTAAGATCAACCATCAAGCAAGAGAGATTTTTTTGTGGATTTTGTTTGGTTAAGCTAGTAATAGAAATAATCAAAGGGAATATATCTATGCAAAAGGTCAAACAACCACCTAGATTAAATTGACCCATCCTTTAGTCCTCTAAAGCCCAGGCACTAAGGATTAAATTAAAGAGATAAAGAAATTTATAATTTTGAGAAAATACTAATATCATTAATCCATGTCTGGAAAATATTACAAGGATTAAGCAAATAAATAGGAGAGTACCCCCTTTCTTAAGTCATGCATTAACTAATAGAATTAATATGAAATTAACCAATGAAACCCTAACGAGTGGTGTAATTTTGAAGGGGGTTATCTAGAATGCGAGTGAGATGGAATTTTTGGTTGCTGAATGCTAGATTGGATGAGTCATCTGCTACCTCAATTGTATGAGTCACAGATTTTTCTTGTAGGTGGCTCCTAGAGGAATCCACCAGCGGTCCAAGAAATATTAGCCCCTAATTGATCCATTTGCTAACCCAAATAATTCATTAATAAAAAACGTGCAACTCAAGTCCTTGTATTCACCCTTGCTTGGTTTGCCTTCCATATCTTTGTTGATACTTGGAATTTGGAGACATTATATGGCTTATTAGAATCTCAACATCCGGGCTATTTGCACATATATAATTCATCCAAATTGGAGCCCGTTTCCTTTTTAAAATTGAGTTAGAAGTAAGACGAAGCGTTCTGCCCAGAAATTGAAAATGTGTTAATGAGGTGGTTTCAGAGGATAAATTAGCTAAGCTCCTTATTTAGGGCTACTAATTGCCCAACCACCTTTCATACGCTATTAGACCTCTACAAGGGTCCTAAGTCCTTGACTTACGGTCAACATTGAACCTACTTAATTCAAGACCCTTACTTATAAAAGTAAGTCCAAGCTTGGAGTTTTCTCTGCATCAACCTATCCACCTTGAAGAGATTTGCCCTCAAATCCTTGGGATTAAAATTCATTGACATCAACCTTGCATGCCTTTTATCACTCAGGTTTGAAAATATCCCAGGTACTAAGGACTCCCCTCTTCTTGAATGTGCAGGAGTTGTTGAAGATTTCTAGGAGAACATCAAAGCAATGAGTAGCTCTCCTAGGCCTCATGAGCTTATTAAAGATTTCAACATACTCATCACAAGATAACTCAAACATATTATACTCAAAAGAGGTGTCACTAGTGGCTTGATCACCTTCATAAGGGCTTTCTCCCAATACTATTTTTATGGGCAATGGGACCTTGGGGACAGGTTCTTCTGGGATTTCATCCTCAACCATTTTATGAGTTATAAGGGGTAAAGGTTCCCCTCCATCACTTGTGTTTGGCATCACCATTATTAAGCCAATTTTGAGCTTGCTCTTACTAGTGGTGCACTCTTCCCCTGTTTCACTCTTATGGGTGCTTTTCTTACTTCCCTTGCACGGTTTAGCTTTGAGAGGTTCGAGTGGAGGTAAAGGGACCAATGTAAGGCTTTGGCATTATGCTTGAGTGAATAAGTATTAGTATACCCATCATAAGTCACATGATTATTATACAACCATGGTCTAGTAAGCAACAAATGACATACATTAATAAAGAGGACATCACATAATACTTCTCCATAATAAGGGCCAATTGAGAATAAAATAAGAGCTTGTCTCGAAGCGGTTACCTCATTGTTCAGTCCTAACCATTGAAGAGAGTATGGAGTAGGATGCTCCTTAGTAGGGATTTGTAGCTTAACGATAAATGTCTTACAGGCTACATTGGTGCAACTACCACCATATATGATTAAGCTACAAACCTTGCCTTCAATGGTGCACCTTGAATTGAAGATTTGTTCCCTTTGGCTATCATCATAAGGAACCTTATAACAAGGAGTGACCTTTTAATCAACAACAATTCTCTAATATTGGGGTCACCAACATGGAGCCATCATTTTCATCATCTTTTTCACTTGATTCTTCCTTAATTACTTAAATCTCTTCTACCTTCTTGATGGTAAGGGTTTTTCTATTGGGATAATTAGCTTGAAAATACCCAAAATCATGACACTTAAAACATTTCTTTCTTTCCAACCTTTTAGGTGGCTCACTAGTAATTCCCTTACCCTTGCCAAAGCATGGACTTATAGGGGTGGGGTATCAATTTTGATGTGAGTGGAGGGGCTTTTAGTAAAGGAGGTGTAAAAGGACTTTCTACTCTTAAGTTGCTTCTCAACTTTGATAGTTAGGTGGCACACATCATCAAAGGATAAGTAAGGTCGTAAATCCATCTTGCTAGCAATGCTAGGAGATAACCCCGAATGAACCAAGCAATCTTTAGTTCGGGTTCTTTATCCAAGCCAACCCTTATTTGGAGTTGTTCAAACTCCCTAATGTACTCTTTTATCTTTACATTCTTTTGGTTTAGAGAGGTGATCTTGATATAGAGTTCTTATTTATCGAAAGTGGGTAGGAATCTCTTTTCCATAAGCTTTTTAAGCTTGCATCAAGTTTTGATTTCGGATTTGGCTTCTCTAGCCATACTCTTATTTAAGCACTCATACCACAGTGAAGCATACCTCTTTAATTTAAGAATGGCCAACTTGAGGGACTTTTCATCATTATAATCTTTAAGTTCAAAGATCCTTTCAAGGACTTAAAACCAATCAAGATAGCTCTCTAGGCTAAGATTGCCATTAAATTTCGAAGCCACAAATTTGAGATCTCTAAGGTCATTCCTTGGATGTCTTCTTCTTCTATTCCCTTCTTCCTCATCATCAAAGTCTTTATGAGAGGAAGAGTATGTGATGTTAATAGGATTAATATTATAGCCTTGTCATTAAGGGCTTCGTTGTGAGGATCCCCTCACTTGTTCAAACTCTTTAGTGGCTAGATCCCCTTAGACTGAGAAGCATCCTTTAGGCCCGGTATAGGAGTTTTGGCAGCCGTTACCTATAAAATACGAATTGCGAACATTAGCATCATAAAAATGTTAAGCTAAAGAAAGGAAGAAGGAAAGAAAAAGATACCAAATGAGTCATGAACTATCGAAGATGGGCAGCATAATCACCATGGTGGTCTACACAGTCCACAAAATGGATGCCTGCCTTCATCTCCACCGCCTCATCCATGTTAAGAGCTCTCATATAAAGTATAGATCAAGGCCGATCTAGAGGAACAAATGAAGGCCACTGGTTAGCGATTTGGGTAGTAACCTACTTACCCAAGTACCAGATGAAGATGAAATATCCTTTCATAAAGACTCGCCGTTGAGTGTAAAATTGGGTCACCTCAACTTCAGGAGTAGGGATACAATTCTCCCATGGATGAAAATTGGCTTGCAAAAAGAAGGGGTCAGAAGAGTAAAATCTTGTGGTTGAGCTATTTTCAAAGGAAATGACAATACAATTTCCAAGGCATTGATAGTTGTACAAAGACATTGAAGGTCTCCCGATTGGAACTATGCCTGAATTTGGTTATGCCTAGTCCACGAGACCATTGCAAGGAAACTTATAGGCACTCATGACCTCAGTGAAAGAGCTAGGAAGTACTCATAAAACCAAAGCTGCAAAATTAAACAGTTAGTGTAAAACTCTATCGAGTCTAAAGGGAAGTAAAAGGAGAAAAATTGATTACCTCATAACTATCCATAAACCTGCAAGGGATATACTTATATGTTGTTCCCATGAGTTCAGTCAGTTTTTTACACTCCTTGCCGCATCTCAGGAATAAGGATGGAGTACATAAGAATTCCCTAATTCAATTATCTTATTCTGCTCAAGTTGATCAGGTTAACTAAATAATGAAAATGACAGTGGTTACCAAGGTCGGCAAAGGTGGTCATGCCAAGAAGAAGAGAAATGATGTGAGATTGTTGATCGAGTGAATTTTATGCCCATCGCTCATCGGCGTGTATCAAATTGGTGATATGCTATAGGAAAAGTGATCTTCAAGAGGAATGATTCCAAGGACCAAAAAGGTGCAGCAGTTAGTCACGATCGGTATGAAAATGCTCCTAGTATATTTATGGTTCCCCTGTAAATCGAGGACCATTTAGCATAGCAAAATTGAAAGGGGTAATAGTCATCTCACCAAATGTGAGATGAAATGTGTTGATGGTGTCCTGGAATCTTTCAACTACACCATGAGTAATGCAACAGTCAGTTAAGTCTGCCACCTCGTTAAATGCAGAGTAAAAGGCACCAAACCTCTCATGCTTTCAATGTTATTCAGATTTGAACTCTCCAAGGTCCTAGTTCCCTCATGAACTTCCCAAGGGCACCGACGTCCCTAATTACATCATCTTGAAAAGGAGAAGGTGAAAAACATCAGATTTACATTAGATGAAAACAAGAAAGAAAGTGGGAAGAATAGTTATTGCATTTATAGCAGCATAACTAGATCCATGGCAATCAGCATCTAGTAAAAGGTCATGTCCATCGTAAGCATTGGCAGGCCTCCATTCCCTCTCAATGAAGGAATCTTGAGGCAATCTTTCCTCCTTATGGGGTGGTGAGCTCTTCTTACAGTCATGATTTTTTGAACACAACTACGATATTTCTAATAGTGAAATGAGAAAAATGGAAGGATTTGAAAGAAAAATACATGCTCGGATATAAGAAGGGTGCAATTTATGCAGGACGAAGGGGGTTATTTATACAAAAAGAGCACAAGCAAAGGAAGGTGAAAACCGACTAGATTCCACTTGGAGATACTTTGCCAAAAGCATCAAAACAAAGTACTTACAATCAAGGTAGAAGAAAGGGAAAAAAAAAAAAAAAAGAAGAGCTAAATGCATAGGGGACCTGACTGGTAGCTAGGCATGCAACAAAAGGGGGAATCCAAGAAATCAAGCATCCAATGTGCATAAAAAACAAGGAAAATGAGGAATACTAGCTTAAGGACCTGGCCGGTATAATTCCCTATGCATGCAATCTTGAAATATCAAAGAGCAAGAATCCAAGAGGAAAAGAGGAAGATGAGATGGGTATGCATTCGGCCGATTCCCTAAAGAGGCAACCTCACATGCATGTCTTGTCAAAAAAGGAAAAAAAACAAGAAGAAAAATGAAAGAAATGGTCAAGGGGATCCGGTCGGCTTCTAGAGAGAATTATGGTCACAAACTCTACCTTTCTCATGCATCAAAGTAAGCTATAAGTGGCATACAGGAGGAGGAAATTGCAAAGGAGACCTCGATAGGCTCCCCATCACATACCAAGCAAGTGACAAGTCCAAAATTGTCAATCTATCAATCAAATTATTCAAGGTACACACTAGCTTTGATAAAATGGAGTTGGCAAGAGGATAATAGCAAGTGAATAAGGCAAGAGTCCTTAAACAGATTGCAAATTCAAAAAATTCAGTCTAACATCCGCTAATCCGGCAAAAGGATAAATCCAAAAACTATTAATCTGGCAAAAGGATAAATCCAAAAACCCACTAATTCGGTGATAAGGATAAATCTAAAAATCTACTAGATCAGCTAAAGGTCCGCTAATTTGGCAAAAGGATAAAATAAAAAAACCCACTAAATCTCACCATAAGGGGATAACCACCGGCTGGGCACAATAGGACATCATCAAGCCACCATTACGATGAAAGTTGGCAAACACCGAATCTCAGAATCCTCAGTGGCCAGGTTCGGGCATCACATTGGCACGGCCAAACAAGCAGCTATAAGTGACGGCTACTACTTTGATCACCGCCTTACTCAGGCTCGATCAAAGTGTGGACTAATTGTAGATGCCTAAAAATGGCATCTATATGTTAGTCTCCTGATGATGAAAATTATAACCCAACTTTTGCATTTGAGGTCCTCGCAAAGTGATTAATAAATATAAGAGTCCAATTAGTGGAATGAGGTCCAAGGAGAGCGCGCAAATAAGCAGGCCCAATAGGCCAACTCAAGCTTAACCGGTCAGTTCACTAAGAGAGAGTGCGGTTGGTTTCTCGTGTTTTCTCTCACCCCAAAATTGAGTCTACTTAATTAATCCTAATTCTAGCTATAGGTTAATTAATCTATTGCATTTAATTAGTTAGATTCTTAGTTAAATTAGTGAACCTATTAAGACTAATCCTAATAAGACTAGGAGTCAGTCT
Source organism: Carnegiea gigantea (assembly GCA_029747015.1). Taxonomy (NCBI): domain Eukaryota; kingdom Viridiplantae; phylum Streptophyta; class Magnoliopsida; order Caryophyllales; family Cactaceae; genus Carnegiea; species Carnegiea gigantea. The sequence continues at coordinate 254,679 of JAKOGI010000713.1, forward strand.
CCTTTTCCTAGACTCAATCGATCTATTCAACTGCTACAAAAGGGGGGTTGCCCCCAAGGGATGAGGATCGTGAGAAAATTAGCATCAGGCATTGAGAAACTACCATTCGAAAAAGTTGCGAGGGATTTCTGGTATAGACGTACTAGAAAATAGAGAGGTGATATACTGAGTTTTCCATTGAGCGCATTGAAACTTTAGTTAGGAAAGGTGTCACTTTGTTGGGTTTTCAGGTAAATTAAGTGGGTTATCCTGAGGGTAAAATTTCTATCTCTCTTCTACTTTTCTACTTGATCTTTTGTTTATGATTTGTGATTTCACAATTGTTGGAGAGGTAATCTTTACTTAGTTCCCTGCCCACTATAATTTGTTTACTTTACTTTTGTCCTTGGTATAGTAAAGATTGTATCTTTTGCATTATTAATGTTTGTTAGTACTAATTTCTTGCATGATTGTGAGATAGTGCGTTTAAAGTTTTGATTTTCTATATGGAATAGTAGAGGCCATCAGTGATGATAGGCGGTGATGTGATGCATCCCATTACATCGTCATATCATTGCCCTCGAATCTAGATCCTCGGTTTGAGACTAAGGAGTCAAGATAGCCGCTATACTAAGGATTACTCACGGGGGATTTCGAAAACCTTTTTGAAGCGAAATCAGCTGTCCCATCGATTGTCCCTATCTGTAATGATTCGCTTTGAAAAACTAATTGTGCTTTGTAAGTTTGTCTTGAAACTCACTTGAAACTCTACTAATGATTTGATTGTTTTTTATTTTTTCCATTTTTATTTCTTTTTTAAGTTTATCTTTCGATAGAACAGTTCTATCCATGATGATGAAGTTGTTCTGACTAGGAAATAGGCCCTGCACTGGCCCAAGAACCAAGCTAGGTTCCTGGATCAGACAGGCTACCCTATTCTTAGAGCGGGTAATAGTCGCTAGCGAGGATCCAGCTTCCTGATATGTTCCTATAAATCTACTAACTTCTAATTTCAAAATTAAAAAAAATAGAAACTAATATTCAGATTTCAAAGTAAATAAAAATAAATATTTAGCAAACAAAGTCAAAACACTCGTGGAGGACTTGCGGCCCAATAATGGTTCCCCAGGTTTGTTGGTCCTTACACATTTAATAAGCAATATGTGAAACAGGCCCAAATTGTGGGTGAAGTTATGGAGAACTGAATGTTTGGCTCTCTCAATTCCTTGCTTTTTAAGTCTCTCTCTCTCCTCACATAAGTTATGTTTATCCATCTATGTCTCCCTCAATGTTACATTCTAACTATTTTTTGTGATCATTATTATTATTATTATTATTATTATTATTATTATTATTATTATTATTATTATTATTATTATTATTATTATTATTATTATAATATTGTTGGTAGAATTAAGTGCACAGACAATCATATATATATTACGAACTCTAAAAGGCCTCCTCCTCCCCTTCCAAGTACATCTTATTAAGTCTAAACATCAATTTCACTAATGTTGATGTTGCTTTTTTTTTATTTGGAGAATTCTCTTGGTCGCAAAACTTTTGTCTCTTAGTTGCAAAACTTTTAAGCTTGATGTCCTATAGTTTGTTATGAAATTTGTTGTTTCTTTTTATGTGTATGAGTTGGAATTCTATTTAAAGTGTCTGCTTTCTTGTGTCTCAGGATTTATGGGAATGCATAAGTAAACAACCACTGATTCTATTATAAAGGTATTTCACAATTTAATTAGAAAAGTAATTTCATAATTTAATTAGAAAAGTAATCTCTAATAAGTACCTCTTTTGCATAAATGAAGATGGTGCTATCGTTTTTTGGAGTTTCTAGTAGTGACATGCATTGTATTGCTAATGGAATTCATGACGAAACCATGAATGTTGGTCATGGTCAGATTGATGCCTATAAAGGGGCTACATCTTTGGGCTTAGTTTATTTGTGGCAGAAAATAAGGAGCTTAAAGTCTGTTTTGGAGGTTATTGGTTTTTGGATGGGCAAAATTATCAAATGCCTACTTCAAATATATCTTACAACCAATTTCTAGCTTTACATCTACATCCAAATGAAATAAAATTATGCACACTTAGTCATAGAGTTACCACCTCTTCGTGCTTCAAAATAAATTTTAGTGGTCATTTGTGTTACTCCCATCATTTGTCATCATAGGGGTTGAAATATAAGGGGACAGGAATTGAGAGAAATGGGTAGATATGTGAGGGAGTTAGGAGAATTAGTGGTTGTAATGGAAACTTGGAAGATTGCCATGCAAATACATGAAAGTAAGTTGGTAGCAGTAGTAAAGGAAATTAGTTGGGAAATGTTATTCTTCACTTATCAACTTTGAACCCCCTACCCCTCCCTTCCACTTTTCTTTTTTTTTTAAATTCTCATCATGACAGTTCTCATAATAACAGCTAATGTGATGGGGGGAAAAAAAAAAGATGATGACATATGGCAGCGAGAAGTGATAGATCTTATCTCTAAAGATGTAGGTAGGCAATGGCAAAGGTGGGAGGTGCCAAATTTATAGATAGGAGACATGGGTACAGAGTAACATAAGACAAATGGATATAAGACTAGTGGAAAATGAGTAGACTTTTTTCTTGGTAAGGGTGTGTTAAGGATATTATAGAGTTTACAAAGACATTAACTTGATAGCCGTTAATAAGAGTACAACAAAGAAGAGATGTGTTAACTTAGAATCTCTTAGTCATCTTTTAGCAAAACAACACTATGAATTTACAATAGGCTCACTCGCTATTTATACCTTCTAATTCCCTCCCCAATATGTCATTCATCCTCCCCTTCCTCACCCAAAATTACAAAATAATTTCAATTTGTTCTCCTCTAACAAAATGTCTCTTTCTTCTGCAAGTCCATATTCTAAAGTCTGAATTTGGTTTATTCTACAAGTAGGTTATTGGTCAATGAAAAATTGTATTTAAGAGTCAACTAAGTGATAATGTCTTCCATTTAATCAAGAGGTAGGTTGTTGTTCAATGAAAAATTGTATTTGAGAGTCAACTGACTGATAACGTCTTCCATCTAACTAAGAGAAAGAAAGACTAATTGCTCTTCTAGAGGACATGACATGAAAAGAGAGAAGTTATGGTGGCCCTAGCTTCTGAGGGGTTTTTTTCCTTGTCCTTTTTTAGTTAAGATAAATTTCTTTTATTTGTTGTTATCTACTTTGTGTAATGGTTGGAAGACTTGGTCACTTGCACCAAGTTTTTGGTTTATGTGTTCTTGTAATTAACCTAGTATACAGTTTATTTTCTCTTGAAACTTTGTTTCAAATTTCTAATCCTAGATGCTAGCTCTAAAGTGGTTGATGGAGATTGGCATTGGTGTTTTTGGAGCTAATCAAGGGAAGGATGGAACTAGGGGGCTTCTTTGGTCAAGCTCTTTCCCTTACACCTAGCATCAATTGGCATTGGAGTTGGATGGAGAGACATTTTGCTAAAACCACAAGCTATAGACCCAGGGGGGTTGAGATTGTAAAGATAGTTAGACATTTTGCTGTTAGGGATGAGATTTGCTACTAGGTTTATAGAGATATTATGATTGTTACTCCTAGATTTTGAATAAAGGTTAAAGTAGGTATTGATTTGGGGAGGGTGTGAAAAAAGGTTCTTGATTGATGAACATCATTTGTTTTGTAATTTTAGCATTGTAGCAGCACAAATTATATTAATTTGGCCCAAGTAGTTCCCTTGCTTTTCTTACTTTCATGTTGGGTTTTTGGTTTCTTACTTTAATCTCAGTGTTGAGCACAATAATAATGATATGAAGTAGATATGAAAAGATGATGCATAGATTTAAGTAAAGGACCAAAAAGAGGTACAGCTATCTTTTAATTTGTCTAATTTTTTTCTTTCGGAGACACATGAAACAAAATTACGGTTTTTCATTTTTTTAGTAGGGGGAGAAGTTCCTACTTCTTCTATTGGATTGCAAATATTTGTTTCTTCGTTTCGGAACTGAAAGGGGCTAATTCCTTACATAATGGAGATAGATCATCACTCAGAAGTACAAAGTTGAGATAGATCATGCTATATATACTTGAACAAAAAGGTTAAAACATGATAAGTGTCAAAGTTAGTGGAGCTTAAAGCAAACTTTTGCTCTTCAAGTGAGCAATGCACTTGTTGGTTGAGAGCCATAATTTCTTCGAGTTGTTTACTACTACAACAACAACTCCCAGAGAGGGTCCCGTTTGCGTAGGGAATTTCTTCAAGCTATTTAAATTTATAAATGCAAGATGTTAAAGAGCATATTAAGAATGTTCTCCTAATCTTAATTTGAGATGTTGGCACCTTTTTTATGTTCTTTCTTGAAGAAAGATATTAATATATTGTTGTGGATGTTGTTTCGTTGGTTAAGTAAATTCATTTAACCAATGTACTAGCCAAAACCCAAAAAAAAAAAAAAAAAGATAACTGAACTGCATATTGAGATTCATGACAAGCCATGGCTCTATAATTTTGATTGATCATCAGTCATGTTGCTATACTTTTGAATCATATGTAATAAGTATTTTTATTTCTATGCCGAACACAAAAATTTGTTCGATTCAAAGATATTATCCCTTAATACTCAAAAAAAACTTTAAATTATTATGCTCAATATTTTATATATTATACACATTAAACAATAATGGTATGTCATGTACAAATTGTCTATTTTGTTGATATAGAAATAAATCACATTTTTTCTGAAATGTAGGCCCCAGGGCAATGTGCAGGTCTTAGCCCTTATGGTGGATGGTAAGAGACATGTCAAGATAGTTAATATTATTAGGGCATAGATGTAGTGAATTTTGGGCGGAGCTTATAAAGGACAATAGGTTGGAGGAACTAGATGAGTTGTGGAGGTGTACGTGTTGTAGAGGTGTACGGCACATGGCCAATGTTACTGGAGCTTATGACTTATAATTGGAATTCCAAATATTGCGATGGACTGAAGTTTTTTAAGGTGCTAATCTATGGGAGATTAAAACTTTCTGACAAAGAAAGTGAATGTCCTTAGTGTTGGATATGTTGGTTTGGCTGTGAACTTATGGTGTCGTCCAACGATTGGGAATGGCCTTGATGGACTTCACTTGAGGAATGTGAAGCAAATATTGTTTTAGCTATTTCATAATTTTTTTGCTATGTAATCTTTCGATGATTCTTATAGAACCAAACTTAAATACAAGGATCGCATTTGGTTTTGGAAATCTTCATTTATATCATTAGAGTCTTAGGATACCTGATTACCGCAAGTGTCACTTAGTCCTTCCCATCTAGGTCGATCGTCTTGCCTATCCTCAAATTTGCTAAGTCGTCATTTGTTTGACCACCATGGATGCTAAGCTTCATTTTGTTGGCCTATGTCTTTTGAAATTTATTGTTTGAGTAGGGTAGTGAAAAGGGTTCTACTACTGCAAGTGTTAATGTGAGGGCATTATGTCCAAAGACAGCAGTGTTAACCCTACTACGGACTCAGTTGCTTAGAAAATGAAGGCAATTTTCATTCTTATTTCATAGGGGGAAAAAAAAAAGAGTTCTCATTATGATTAAAAATTTGTAATTAATCTCCACAGTATGACTTCTTAGCACAAACTTTTGATAATTATTTATATTATTTGTCAACCTTATTCAGATGAGAGATGAAATTGTAGGAGATCAAAGCTTATTGTAAGACAAGGACTCAATTTCCATGTCAAGGATGAATAAATGGACAAGGAAGCTGCTAAGAGATGTGAATGGGAGCTTGATCATGCCTTCGTAGCCAAGACTTCCCAATCTCTATCTTTTTGTGTTTTTGTGCCCATTTATTCAAATCTACTATGTCTTAACATGACGATAAAGAAGATTAAGTTCTAATTTTGATAGTAAATTCAAATCCTTCTCCATGAAACTATATCCACTTATGTCTGTGTTTCACTTCTGTTGTTTGATTAATATCAAGTTGGACAAGAGATTGCATTCCTGAGCATGATTCATCAATATTTTAATTGTATTTCAATGGCGTTGTTCAACTAAAAATTGGACAATATTTGGTGCTCCTGCCCCTTAGTTATTTTACAGTTCACTAGCTTAGACTCGCATGATAAACTAGGATTAAATTTTGTATAACTATATGGTGCTTTGGAAATATCTCTAAAGAATATTTAAATTAAAATGTACTATGCCTCCAGGTAATTGGAGGATAAAAGATTTTTAAAAAATGATAAAAATAAAGAGAAATTATTTAATATAATACTTTCAAAGTATTAGGAATAAAGTGTCCATGTTTATTTATTCTTTTTTTTGTTTTCTTTTTTCTCTTGGGTTGTTTACCTCCTTTGCCTTTGTAATTTCCCCTCCCTCTAAAAAGAATGTTGCCCTTTGAGTATAGCTCTTTACTCTAAAATGGTGGATATCGTGTTATGTGATTGATAATATTTGAGATTATTTTATGGAATTAAATTTTTTAAGAAATTTTTAAATTTCTATGATGGGGCTTTTCATCTACTCAATGTCATTCCCTTTTCAGTCTTACTTTTGACCATCTCCTTTACCATCATCTTAAATCTATCAATTGTAGCTAGCTAATGTTCTCTAAATAATTTTTCATCTCATGTCATCTCCTTTTCTTCAAACCTTCAAAGAAATAATTTGAGAAGGATGGTGCTTGAAAAATATGTAGGGGTAATTGGAGTGTTAAAAATTGATAATTGATGATGGTAGTGGAAGTTGTGCTACGGAACTCCAACAAATATAGGGTAGTGAATTTGTAGTGGTGGCAAGGGAAATTGGTTAGAAATGATACTTTTCTCCACTGTTCTCACCTTTGTGGTCTTTTTTCCCATTTCTTCTCTTTTGCATCTTTTTAGTAGTTATAATAACGCAACTGCCGGGTGCCGAGATCAGAAAAGTTGGTATCGTGGAGTGAGCTTAACTTAGTTTGTGTTATCTTAATCGAATTAATATTTCTGTTTTCTTAAATCTTCTTAGTTTAGTTTTAGAAGCTTTATGTTGGAGGATGTTGATGGATGTTGATATTTGTGTTATGGAGGATGAAATTAGGAGTTAGAATATGATTTGTCTACAATTGTTAAGTCCTAATTCAAGGGAGGATGAAGGTATATCTTTAGGACATTTTCTAGAAAGGCAAAGGTTATATGGAATGTATAGCGCCAGACATTAAATGTTAGGGTTCATCTTGCTAATATAATAGATTCTAGGTTATAGGCTAAAGGTTCTATATTGTATTTTCTATCTCAAACACTCTATGTTTGATCTTTGTTTTCATGAATTTTTATCTAATTTGTATTGTGTAATTTTCTTCATTGGATAGCATCAGAGGCTTTACTTCAAGAATCCACGAATGTAAATTAGACTCAATGACAAAAGTGCCCTAAGATTCCAGCTTATAAAAAAGTAATAGAAGACACCACCTATCGGGAAGGTGAAACTGAATATTGATGTTGTTCAAGATATGGGATGTGTGGGAAATATCAATATGGTTTGGGATGGATTTTACTAGTGCATGCATGTGTTGCAAAATATATGTTAATGAGATGAAACTGGCGAACACTGTGGCATGTAGATGGGCATTGAAATGGGTGGCAATCTTATTGTTGAGATGAGCTTTCTAGAGATTCTTGGAGAATAGACAAGGCAAGACAACGAATTAAAAGATTTTGTTGTTATAATTAATTTCATTCAAATTTTCAATTCTTTAGAGTTTTCACATTAAAGTATGGAAATAAGAATTCTAACTCCTTAGCTGACCGGTTGTTTTATTGAAGGATGTTAATATTGAAATTTTAAAGGATGTTAAGAGGTGTATATGTCAGTTTAACAACTTTTTGAACTTTATAATTGATATTGCTATTGATACTTCGAACTTAAAAAAACATGCAGAGATTTATCACAAGCTTTTGGGGTATCGATGCTACAAACCGGCGGTGAATCTAGCGTTGTGTCAGTGATGTCACCCGACACCCCTCTCCAAACAAAAAAATTAATATATTGCATAAATAAAAAAAATTAAAAGCTTTATATGTATATGTGTGTGTGTGTGTGTGTGTGTGTGTGTGTGTAACTAAACTAAATATTAGTAGGAAGGTGCAGTTCGCTCATCAATGGGAGGTAGATTTTGTTTGCTTTGCTTGGTTTCCTGAGGTCGCGGGTTTGAATCCTACCTAATTAGTTTCAATTGTTTTCTTTTTTTTCAATTTTCTACCTTAGAACTACCTCCCCCCCCCCCCCCACCGTTCAGCCTTCAACACACACACACATTATGTCCCAAAAACTTCAGCGCCCCCTTCCCACGCAGCCAGCCAGCCAGCCACCAAAATCGCAAATGCCAACCTGACAACTCTCACCGGCCCCACACACAACTACTCAATTTAAATGTTTTAATTGACTTAAATTTGTTACTTAATTCTTCAATTTGTAGATTAATTTGTTTTTATTGTTTGATTTGTGAGCCAATTTGTTTAATTGATAGGTTTAGTTTCAATTCTAGGTTAATTCTTCAATTTGTAGGTTAATTTGTTTTTATTGTTTCATTGTGAGTTTATGAGCCAATTTCAATTCCTAATTTGTTTACTTTATAGGTTTATTTCAATTCTAGGTTAATTCTTCAATTTGTAGGCTAGTTTATTTTTATTGTTTGATTTGTGAGTTTGTTAGCCGATTTCAATTTCAAATTTGTTTAATTTATATGTTTGCCTTCAAATATTCTAGGTTAATTCTTCAATATGTAGATTGATTTTCTTATATATTCATATATGTGTGTGTGTGTGTGTGTGTGTGTGTGTGTGTGTGTGTGTGTAGTTTTTGAATGATACTGTTATCACTTTCTTTGAGGATGATTTATTTAAAAGTGTATCGACTGATTATATCTTATATCGCTTTCAAAATATAAGGTCTCGTCGAGGATAATTAGATTGGATATAATGTAATAGTTGTTTAAATTCAGTTTATGGCTATTGTTGTATTTTATATTGTGTACAATTAATTCTAACACCTCTCTCCAAAATTCTTGTTTCGCCACTGCAACATATAAGTAGTTCGAAAAGTACTTACGTAGTAAAAAGGATTCACTGGCATTTGCCTCTTGGTAGATGCATTACAATATCCATTCTAATCATTGATATGCATAGCATCTTTGGTCAAAAGTATAGGCACACTTTTTCTATGAAAAGTAAAATTTTATTTATTGTAGAACACTTTTAATTATTATGTTTAATACAATTTATTTTTATTTTATTTTTTTCTTTTATACTTCATTTAACTGGAGTTGTAATATATTTAAATTTAAAAATTTTACGTACTGAACACTCAAAGCACCACATATTTATTCAAGCAGTGAATTTCTGGATAACGTGCGGATCGTAACTGGTAAAGAAGGAAAAATAAAAACTACTCAATAATTGCACCTCTTGTGTTTTAAAACAGTTCCCCAAGCCCACCGTTGTTCTTGATCTTCTTAGCATTCACATTCTCTCCCTTGCCCCATTTATAGTAGAAAGTCACTTTTCAATACATTGTTAATTGCATTTTTTTGTCCATGAATTTGAATTCTTCCAGGCCAAAGTGGAAGACTCTGCTATGGCAATTAATGTCCTAGATTCACTAATAGCAATACAGTGGTGGTCTAATGTGGCATGCAATGGAACATTCTAATATAATCTGAACTTGGGTACGTACAAACAATAGTTTGTGTCAAAATGATATTGCTTAGTAGGGAAGAAGAAATATATATATATATATATATATATATATATATATATATATATATATATATATATATATGCATCCACGCATGCACATAATATATTTCCTTAACCTATAAAAGCTCAAAAGCCAAGTTACCATTGATACACTATTTGTTACTATTCATAGAAATTTCACTTGCACTAAAAACCAAAAAAGAAAAAAGACTAAGCATGTGAAATACAATTGTAGAACAAGTTGCTTTGACCAAAAACATTTACAGAGAAGTTTAATTAGGTTGCATTTTTGGGCTTGGGCATTGGTTTGGGATTAGACTTCTTGTTTGGGCTCACCCTTTATTTAGTATCAATAACACGTTTTAAATACATATCAATTGTAAACTATAACATCTAATAAATGGTCAAGTAAATTATAAAAATTCATTATTTATATGAAGTCATTGCACATTTAAGAATTGTCCCAGGATTAAAATTACCGTGTTCATGAACAAAATGTGATGATTAATTGACTTATCTACATTTTATCAAATATATATGCACCTATTATCTAAGGGACCACTTATCAAACCTGCCTAGGGGACGATGGGGCGATTATGGGACGGTTTTAGTCGTACC